>AWOL01S0016919.1:0-28328 GCA_000715115.1 Nicotiana otophora
TTTGACATTATTTAGAAAAAGAAAATTCGTACCTCTGATACTTTCAAAGTATTTGCTCTAGATAGTGTCATGAAATTTGAACTGAAAGAAAATAATATTCTTGTTATAAAATAAAGACAGTAAAGTAAAGACAAGTATAGAGAGAAACTGATGTATTATTCAAACTTCAAACTTATGTACATAATGAACTGAATTCTCCTCTATTTATAGAAGAAAGGAAGCTGCTGTGTAAGCTGCTACTGCAAGCTGCTGTGTAAGCTACTACTGCAAGCTGCTGTGTAAGCTGCTTGTAAGATGCTGCTGCAAGCTGCTGTGTAAGCTGCTTGTAAGTTGCTACTTTAAGCTGTTGTACCACATATAGATAATCTTCTACCATGGGTAATATTTATCCATAACGGAGTACCGAAAGGATAANAGAAGAAAGGAAGCTGCTGTGTAAGCTGCTACTGCAAGCTGCTGTGTAAGCTACTACTGCAAGCTGCTGTGTAAGCTGCTTGTAAGATGCTGCTGCAAGCTGCTGTGTAAGCTGCTTGTAAGTTGCTACTTTAAGCTGTTGTACCACATATAGATAATCTTCTACCATGGGTAATATTTATCCATAATGGAGTACCGAAAAGATAAGCTTCTTCAGGAGGCTTATTTCTAATGGAGTACTAAATGGATAAACATATTTACGGCGGAGCCTCATATGGATAAGCTTCTTCATGAAGCATATTTACAACGGAGTACTAAATGAACATCTATAATATAATATATTCATAACAATTCTGATAATTTTAACTGCAAATCTAAATTTCAAGACATTATATTCTGAAATTTTGAACTGAAAAATTCAGTTTCATTACACATTGTTTTGAAGTTTGAGGAAGCAGGAAGAAGAAGAAGAAGAAGCAATCTCTGACCGCTTTTAAACCATGGGTAAACATTAAATAATTTGGAAGTGTTGCTAAGACTTAAACATCGGTCCTAAAAGAGGCTACATAGTGCCATTTCCACATTTTTTGGGTTTGAGACCAATCAAAATTGATATAAGATTACATAGGTTGTTGCCTAAGGTTTTTATAATCAGCTTTATTTATGTTCGAGCATGGGCGGCTCAAGCACACATGTGTACTAAAGTTAAAGTTTAATGTGAGGCCTAAACTTTTAAAAGACTGTTGAACATTTGAACTAATGAAATCTTGGAGAAAGAAAGTGAGTAATGAAATCTTGGATTTGAGAAAGAAGGTGAATAAGAATATCAAAGAGAACGGCAGAAAAATGTAGGGGGTTCTGAAATATGAAGAGATTAGGAAAAAGAAAAATTAAATTGGACAAATTAAGGAAGAAAAGTAAAATTTGTACACATTATCTAATAAAAGAGTAAAAAGTTAAATTGTCAAATCAACTTAAATTGAAACGTTGAGAAAACAATTCATCTAACAAGTCAAATGGTTACTTTATTTATATATCTAAACAATTCTACTTTTTGTATTAAAAGTACTAATTATTATTATTTTTTAAATACATATAAATCTATTATTTCTGAAAAATAGGGGGCCCAAATTTGGGAGCCTTAGAGCCGGCCGAATGATAAGGATAAAAACAATTAGTACTATTATCGCAGTTTATTTGGTTTTGCTGAATTATTTGTAGTTCATTGTGGAGTCCGGAACCGAATTAATAACTAATTGAATTCAAGCAACCAAAATATGAGATTAAACAAAGGGTGTATAGTGCATGTAATATACGTAACGGGGTCAATTAATGTATAGCGCATACCCAGAAGTTGCTCACTGCCTCTTCACTTTACTTTGATCTCATGCTCCTGCGCATTCTCTCCTTTTTTTCTTGTGCTTCCTCAAGCATTCTTGGTTTACAGGTTTGACCTTCTGCGCATTGTGTATTTAACTCTCTTCAGAGACTCTATCCTTTTGTATTTTCAAGTATAAATGTGTTAAAAAAAATGTAAAAATACATAAGTACCCCTCTGACCTATAGCCGGATTTCCAACTATACACTTAAACTTTGCAGGGGTCCTATTACCCCCTGAACTATTTTAAAGTAGAATAAATACCCTCTTGAGAGATGACGTGGCACAGAAAGTGTGCTGCATGTGAGAGCATAAAACTGCCTTAGAATTTTATTAAATGTCTACATATGTCTTTTTACTATTGGATACTTTACAATTAATTATATTTTATTAATAAAACAATCTCTAACACATTCCATTTTGCCCGTACATTTCCATTTTGCAGCAACAATAAAGAACCAGTAAAAATTACCAACTATTGAATTAAATATGAAGATAATGATGGTTTGACAACTCTAAAACTTGAGAGTTATCAAAACCACAAGCGACGGTTTTGTCTCCGGCGATGATAACAATTCTAATTTTTTTATTTTTGTATTATCCTCTGAGAAAATCTCGAGGATTAATAGATCTACCTTTCTTTTATGTTGTACTATAATTGATGGAGCGTTAATTAATTGAAATTATGTTTGTATTAATGTAATAAAGGTCTATGGTTATGGGGGAAAGAAGGTGGCGAATGCGATAATAGGTGAAAATAAAAATAGTGGAAGTCAAAATTTTTTTTTGGAGGTGGTAAAGATATTGTGTCCGGTGAAGCAGGTATGATAATGGTGATTTTTGGGGTTGTTGATAATGGAGGCGAGAGAAAGAAATGAGAAGATTGAAAAAAACTGGAAAAAAAAATCAATTTTAGTGGTAAAAAAATTGAGGCGCGTGTACTCCACCACACAACATAGATGTGGTTGTGACATTTTAAGGGTAAATTTATTCCGTTCTAAAATAGTTTAGGGGGGGTAATAGGGCCCCCGTAAAGTTTAAGTGTGTAATTGAAAATCCTGCTATATGTCATAGGGTACTTATGCATTTTTCCTAAAAAAAAATTGTTCAGTCACGATTTTTATTTTCAAAGACGACAATATCCCCTTGATTTTCGGTGATTGTGCATTACAAAACTCGTGAGTGATTTGAATAGAATATTTGGTGACACCGTTTAACAGTAAATATTGGTAATCATCAGAATTTTGGTCAAAATCGCTAGGATTTTTTCAGCATTTGTGGTTGAAATCTTGGCGATTCATCAGGATTTGACCACAAATTCTGGTGATCACCATAACATGCTCTATTGAAATTTACCAACATATTTTTGTTCCAAAATTGAGGTATTTTTTAATTTTCTCCTTCCAAACAATCCGCATTATTAAGGATAGACAACATAAGTTCAATGGAACACTATCCGCTGAATTCCAACAAAAAATAAGTAATGAATCTTGAATTTTCTAGAACGCGTATCTTTTTTAAATTTAATTGTATGCTCATCATTGAAAGAAGAAGATTCTGACGGAAGGCTAAAGCACTAAGATTTTGTTAATGGAATCAGAATTAAAATGGATGTCCTAATAGTATCCTCCCAGCATAAAAACTTGAAGACTCGTACTAATTTTGTTATAATGTATTCTATTCACTCATTTGTAAAATATAAAAAATAGTCGTTACTACATTTAGTTTCAATCTTCTACAAGTCTACCTACATCTATTGCCAAAATAGAAAAAGAAGAAAAGAAAGATTATGTATAGTTAGTTATCTTGAGTGAATGAAAAACGATCTTATTATAGTTCTGTTAAGTTTTAGCTATAAATAAATACATACAACATACTAAATGTATGTCGATATATTCATTCTGCAAAACTAGAGATGTTGTAGTTGTGGTCTTTCAATTAGTAGCGTTGCCTTTCATTCAAGTAATTCGTAGAGCTTGAGAATTCCGTGGCTGGTTAAAAGCATTACAAGGCGAGAATGGTCCATCTCCAATGAACTTGTGACGAGATGGGTCACTCTATAATGAGATAGCAAGCTCCTGAAAGGTCCTTCCTCGGTGCTCAAAATTTCTGAACTCGTCAAAGCTAGCACAACCAGGACTTAGTACAATGGCATCCCCTACAACCAAAATATATAGTTGAGTACTACTATACTTGCAAACTTGAATTCACAGTATCTACTTAACTCAACCCTTAAAATATATGGTCTTCTGCGACACTTAAGTTAATAAACTGAATTCATTCTCAGTTATAGATAATAACAACCTAAACAGGAGATTTTGCAAAGTAAGAGACAAACCACGTTGTGCTATACTCCTTGCTAAGCTCACAGCATTCTTAAGAGTTTTAGCATTCAAACATGGAATTGTAAGGCCATTAGCACAGAGTGTCTTCTGAATCATCACTCCTGAAAATCCAAACTGTAGAACAACGGATACCAGTGTCAATTTTTTCAAAAGAAAAAGTTAATAAAGCATCCGCTTATTTCATCCCGAAGCTACAACAAGAGTCACATACAGTGATTACAGCCCGATGCTGTTGAAGAGGTTCTACCAGCTGCTCAAATCCATTAGAAGCTTTTGTCTTTACCTCCTAAAGAGAAAAATGCAAAAGAAAAAAGAAAATTTTACATTTTACGAAAATTTTTGGGCATAGTCTGCACGGGCGAGAGAAGTCATGAATTTTTTATTATTTATTAAAAAAAGAATCACTTTGAGTACATACAGGATTTTTATCTGATTTTTGTTATTTTGATTTCCTATGCTTATTTCATATGTTTTGCATGGAGCATAACGTTCTTAAAGCATTCCAGATGACTAGGAGGTGATTTTACATGAGAAATAAAAATTACTCTAGACACTTATAATGTTGCAGGGATGTTACTGACCGGTCACAAGACGAATAAATTTTCTTTTGTCTTGGTTCTACCATGACCACTGCTGAAGCCCTTAATTTTGTCGTCTCTACTGCACTTACCCTTTAGTTTTTACTTCAGAATCCAAATGTTTTATGACTACATTTTCCAATTTTAGAACTATCAAGCACCATCTCTTCTAATCTGCTCTCAAATCAACTAAGAGCATGTTTTAATCATGCTACAAGCTCTTGATTGCCCCGAACCAACTCAATTCTGTGAAGATTGAGACAGGGACAAAAACACAATAAGTTGGATTAACATTAATGAACCAGTAAGAATTTTAACCTTTGCAAGACCACCAAGTAGAAGCACCGATTTCTGTTCAAAGCCAATCAATCCAGAATATGTTGCTTCAACATTTGTTGCCTTGCTGTCGTCAACCCAAGTTATTTCATCATTGTCTACATGAACTGAAAAAAAATTACTATTAAATTTCTTACCATTGAGCATCCACCGGCAGTATTAGATAGTATTACGTAAAAGAGCTTAATCCAGAAAATATTTTTTAGCAGAAACGATATACATTTTCCTGCATGATAATGCATGTTTTATCTTAATATTGTGTCTATGCCGTTTACATTCCTTAGTTATATTCTAGAAGATTGATCTGTTTGAAAAAGAAATGAGTTTCAACCTGTCAAAATCACATGCTCCATGAATTTGTACTTGCATTAGACATTCCAGTCAGACATGGATATTTGCATAATAAACTTGTGCAAGGATTTAGTTGTTCATCTAGAAGTAAATTTGCAGCTAGGATTATTTGAGCAAGAATTTCAGGCATAAAGACTAAATAAAATGCAAATCAACAAAGAATTGCAGTACAAGAATACTCAAGCATTGCACTGGTATAAATCAATACCCAACCCAAGAGAAGGAAAAGTCGATTGTGTTCTTTTTATCATGTTCCTTCAGCAAATGAATGCTTACATATACTTACTTTTCTGCTTTCATAATGTAAAATGTTAACAGTTTGTCTCTGAAAAAGATGAATGTCGAAGGATACAAACATAGTAATTAACCACAAAGAATAGCATAAAGGATGTGGCTTCAACTCACCAACTTGCATTCGATGAGGCAGAATTCTCAATTTGGAAATAGTTGAGCTTAAAGCTGTAGCATTGATTTCAATATCCAACCCGATAACTGATAGTGCAGCCACTGCAGCATTAGTGTAATTGTGATTCCCAACTGCCTTCAGCTCACCTAATTTTAGTTGTGAAACACATCCTACTGTAGGAAGCTTTAAGTCAGCAATATTGGCCTCCACATCAACCTTCCAGTTACAGGTAAAAATTTAAGATACTTTGTCACCAAAGACCATCAACTAAATTCTAAGAGGATATGACAAGTGAAAATGTTCGTCTCAATTTCAGCCAGGATGATGGCACAAGAAACACCTATATTTCCTTTGTTATTTATGATTGCTTTAAGCTGCTACCTCATCCATATTCGGTATAGGAAATATTGCTTTTCTGAAGGACCTTAAGATTCATGGCTAAATCTACCAGCCCATTCTCTTTACACAAGTGACAATGCGTTACTCAATTCTTTGATTTCCTGATCTTTAGGTATTAAGAAATAAAGTATCTTACCCTGACACCAGGGAGAGATCCAATCCAAGCAAGATTAACTCCATTTGCGTGATCCATAATTGCTTCATCAAGATACTGGTTTCCTAAATAGATGTGAGGTTGTTAGGCATGCGTGGATATGAGATGGACACCAGTGAACTAATAATAATCTTTGATTCAGAAAAAAATTGAGGCTCAACATCACAGGCATCACACTATTGACCCCAATAGGTCATTTTGCTCTTTTTACCAGCTATTGTCATTCGTCTTTTAAAACAGCGATATCATCATTTCCAATACTTGCATATTTGGTTCCTTAATCAAAGCAAACATAAATTGTATGGTCATTTGAGACAAGCACGCCAACATATGGGTAAAACTAGTTTTAGACAAATCAAATATAACTGATACAATGTGCCCCATGTGTTTCCTCTAATCACTTACCAAGAGCAATGATACCAAATTTCTGTCCTCTCATGTGCGAAAAAATGCGGCACTTGGTTGCAGCATAGTTCCTCATAGTTTGGTGCCTTTCGAGATGATCAGGAGTAAGATTAAGAATCACAGCAACCTAGGCATGTTTTTAGAATTAGAATAACACGAACATGTTGTTAGATGCGCTAGTTATCAAAAAACGGACAGCCTACTTACTGAAGGACAGAAGTATTTGGGTGGGATTTCTAACTGATAACTACTGACCTCCACAACAGCAACCTGAAAATAAGAATATGAACAAAATTTATCAAGTATGAAAATCTCATATGCATAAATTAGGGGCTTGAACAAGTACAGGAAGGTCATACTTGCCTGTAAAGGTCTTTGGTGAGACCAAGTTAAGCACTGAAAAGCAGCTTCTGAAAGTGGAACTCCAAGGTTACCGCCAACGAATGTCTCGAAACCCAAACAGTTAAGCATCTACCTTCAGAATAGCACAGAGAATGATGTTTAGTAAAAGCAACCTAAACTCAACATGTATGATCTCTGTAAATTGACAAGAAAAGTTAATGCTCCATATGATACTGAAACTCTTATCCAACTATCAATAACATGCCTCAAAACTAAACGAATTGCTCTACCTCTGGTTTCTTGTGCTATGATATGCAACAACTTACAAGACACTTGACAAATTTACAGAAAAATCTAGATTTTGACAAATATATACTAGATTAGTAACATATTTGCAAAGATAACAAAGAAAAGGTTCACTAAAGGGTGTGTTTGGCATGACACAAGTCATTTTCCAGAAAAAGCATTTTCTGCTGTCTGGTTGCCAAAAAATATTTTCTTCCACCAAAAGGGGGAAAAAATGACTTCCCTCATTTTTTGGGCAAAAGTTATTGTCCATCATAAACTATCTCCACTCTTTAACTTCATGTCACTGCTCCAACCACTAATTAGACATTACTATTAATCTTTAGTACTCAAAAATATCCTAAAAACACTCTCTCATTTTCTAATATTATTATTAATGTTTAATATACATTTTCTTTCGAAAATACTTCACTTACTAACCAAACATCGAAATTCAAGAAAATATATTCCATGGAAAACATTTTCCAGGTTAATACTTTCTATGGACAATGAATTCTGTCATACCAAACACACTATAAAGAGACGAAAAAAAGCACAAAATTTGAGCAATTAAAGGAATAACCTGTCCTGCAAATGTGGCAACAGTAGATTTTCCATTAGTTCCTGTCACAGCTAAGATCTTAGTGCAACTTGGAATAACTTGGGCAGCAAAGTCCAACTCCGAGAGTACTTTCTTCCCCTAAATATGAAAGAGAATTAAAAAATTGAGTAGTGGGAAAAGGCCGCAAGAATCAGCCTATGATCCTGCAATATTTTCACGATTCCACTTTTTTTTTCTTTCTCTGTGTACATAACAAAAATTGTATATCAAATTGGTCATATCACCCTCCAAAATCAGACTAATTATGCTTACCGAACATAACATGGAGAAAAGTCCATATTTTTCCAGCGGAACTCCAGGAGAAACAACTACTATATCTGCTTCTTTCAGAAACTCATTATCAAAATTACCAAAAACCGTCTTCAAATCATCATTATACTCATCCAAGCAAACATTTTGCTGCATAAAAGCAAGGACATCTTTTTACTAACACTAAAATCAACAAAATGGATCACTGATTATTATCCTGAAAACATGTACTCCCTCTGTCCCGTTTTATGTGGCACACTTTTCCTTTTTAGTCTGTCCCCAAAAAATAACATCTTTCTATAATGGCGAAATACATAAACGGCCCCTTTAAGTTGTCCCCGACGATCAGTCGGACACCTTAATTGAGCTTATTTTCCAGTAGACAAGTATTCATTCACAAAAGAAGATCAACTAAACACCTGACCCTGTTAGCCCCAATCGCGTGAAATGCACTCTCCGAGACGCGAGTTGCCTACCTAAAATTAGGTTTATCTTTTTCTTTTCCTAAAAACAATGTGGACCCACCCTAAATCACCTTCTTCTTCAAATCTTTTCCACCCACCTTCAACTTAAACCACCATTATTACACACCAATGAAATTACACAGAAACCTCACTTTAAACTACCATTTCATATGTTACCAATTAAAAAAATTACAAATCGAGTAGGGCCTTCGACTCCACCGTTAGATCTCGACCGGGGAAAATTTCCCAATCTTTTTCACCCACTTCCTTTCTCCCTTTAATCGAAGAAAAAGTGGAAGGACATGTAATTTCTGTTACTGGTGAATAACAGAGAGGAGAAGGAGCGTGCTTAAGAATTTCACAATTTTCTCATATGCTTGAATTTCAAACTAAAAAATCATAGAAAATCCTCGATATAAACGACCACAAAATATTGAAGATAGAGGAAATATTCATTTCCGCACTCGCACATGAATGGCTCTTTCTTCCGCCATTGTTGCGCTTCAAAGCACGACGAAAGAATTTGAGATGATAAAAGGAGATATTGGTAGGTGACTAGGGAGGAGACACGGTGGAGCTTGTGCGACACTTAAGATTCTTGGCTGAAGCGAAGGAATTTCTTTAGTGTTTGGATTGGAGTGCTTGGTGGAGAAACGTTGATGTAGCGGCGTAGTGGCAGTGTTTTACGGTGGCTGGAGAGAGTGACTCAAGGTGGTTTCATGGTGGTTTTGCGATAGCCCCGTTGGCGGACATCCAGCCGGCGATATAATTTTTGTTTTTTAATAAGAGTATTTGTTTTTAAAATTCCACGTGTCATTTAATGATTGGTCTGCTTGACACGTCATCCGCGATTGTAACTCACGCATGAGGTTTATTGGACTCGAGTGTTTAAAAGACACACTTTTGTGAATGAATGAAGTGTCTAGCTGAAAATGGACTCAGTTAAGGTGTCCAATTTATCGTCGTGGACAACTCAAAGGGGTCATTTATGTATTTCGCCTTCTATAATTAGAAACAGTTTAACTTTAAAGCTTTTACCCTTAGGGGTTGTTTGATATGATGGATAAGCAAAAATAATCCAGGAATAAAAATTTAGTACTGCCAGAAGGTGAAATAGTAATCCAAGAATAAGTTATATCAACAGTAAAATTGACAATTCCAGGATTAATACGACATACCAAACAGTCAATAAGAAATAATATGAGTATAACTAATCCCAACATAACTAATCTCGGTATAACTAATCCCAACATAACTTGTATTCAAACCAAACAACCCCTTTAATGTGATAGATTTATAGTCACACAAATGGTTACGACTTTTTTTTAGACGACAAGTTTCAAAATACAGGATTAATACGATATACCAAACAGTCAATAAGAAATAATATGAGTATAACTAATTCCAACATAACTAATCTCGGTATAACTAATCCCAACATAACTTGTATTTAAACCAAACAACCCCTTTAATGTGATAGATTATAGTCACACAAATGGTTATGACTTTTTTTTAGACGACAAGTTTCAAAAGTATTTCTTCCTTTCTTAAACTCCGTGTTTAGTCAAATACCGTCACATGAGGAGAGTATTAACCATAAATTGTACCTTAAAGATTGGTCTCAAGTTCTCATTTTGATCAATGGCCAAAACTGAAGCACCCCTAGCAAGAGCAAGCTTAGTAGCAGCTATCCCTGATTTTCCAAGACCAACTATCTGTAACCAAACCAACAGTAGAAACCCTTTTCAACATTAATCTAATTATAAAGATTTTAACCAAAAAAAATGGAAGGAAAGAAACTAGCCAAATTCAAAGAAATGGCCTTATTTCTAAATACTTACAGCAACTGTTTGACCTTTAAGGTCTTGTTTAGGAAAGCAAGATTGAATTTTTGTATGTGAGATAGCATTCTTGGCGAGTTTGATACTCATTCTTTGGTGCTCAGTGCTCAATATAAGCTTTTTGTTGCCATTATTTTTGAACTCTTGAGTGGGATTTTAACGGTTTGATACTTCTATGGGTCGGGTCGATAATTTGGGCACAACCAACTCGTTACAATTAATTATGTTAATTCGTATAATTTATTATTAATTGCAAGTAAATTTTAGTTTCATTATTTACACACGAAATGATAAACTTGTATAAATTGGAAGACAAGAGTTAAAATTTTAAAGTGTTGGCTAGTGAAGTATTCAATTCTTGAAAACAAACATGAAAATAGAGTCACCTATGCTCAATGAATTGTGCGTTTTCCTTTTACTAATTAGGTTATTTCACTTATGCATATAAACTTGACTGTATCTTGTTTTTTTTTAGTTTTCTGTTTTGGACTTTTAGATAATAACAACTAAACTAGTTTAATTACTACAAGTTCACCACTTAACTAATTCAAATTAGTTATACTAGTCTCATCGTACGCGCGTTGCACGTGTAACTGTGTCGATGAGTAAAAGATTTTAAGAAATCACATAAATATTATAAAAAATTATATTTTGAGTTACATAATAAAAGTTCAAGAAAATAATGTAAATTTATAATAATGATTACTATTTATCCTATTTAACTAACTTAATTACAAAAGAAAAATTGCTCCATAGGGTCCTCATAGCCTTAAGTCAAATTATTTACTCATTTATTAATTGAAGAACATTTTATTTATTCCAAGAGAACCACTTGCAATTTGAATTGGAAGTTTATACTAAGCATTCAGCTTTATATTGTTATAATTTAAGTGAGATTTGTATTTAAATTTTTTTATTAGTATTAGCGAACTTCAAGCTGTAAACAATATTTCGTACAAGTTTGAACTTTGAAATTTGTCCTTTTAATTTTATAACTACATCTAATAGCAGTAAACTATATCTCCTCATAAATATGAAATATATGATAGATATTTGTGAAAATTGAAATCAAAATATACAATTTTAAATTTTGCAAATAATTTTCCATTTTTTTTGTATGGATCCGGCAAAAGAAATATTGAACATATTATTATAATATATAGAAAACATGTGATAGAAACCTTAACAACATAAATAGAAATAATAATGTATTTAATTAAATTTAATAAGTTGTTTCTTGTGGCCCAACTTCTTTTTCTCTGCTTATATAAATGATTCCTTTGTACATAAATGACTTATGAATTTGTTTTAAATTAAATTTACATACTGGATTTATAAGTTGTTCCTTGTGGCACAACGTCATTTTCTATGCTTAAATAAAGGGATAATGTCTAGATTTGTCCCTCTACTATATATATTATTTATATTTGTCACTTGTTATACTTTTCGTCCATTTTTATCCTTATCATTAATAAACTTTTCAGATTTATCCCTAACCCTAACGGATTTACATTGTGGCAGTCAGCCCCCTCCAATTTTTCTCCATGTCAACTGCCATGTCACGTACCCTACCAAATTAACAAGTAAAAAACAAAACCTCAGGCGAAAAGCCGATGGTAATTCAAGAAAACTAAAAGTGTCCCAAAATGTATTTCAACACTAAAATTGAAGAAATACTTTGGCATGGTGCTCATCTTTTCATAATTAATTACCCCTTATCTAAATTATATCAGCTCATGGAAAGAAACTAAACAAGAATTGGCAAGAAAACAAAAATGGGTCAAATTCTTTTTTTTTTTTCGTTACCTGCTCTCTCAGTCAAATTTTACTGTCATTTTTTGAGATCTTGACTTCACACCCATATCTAACAAATATTTATATATAGAGGGAGAGAAATGAAAAAAAAATAGAGAAATGGGAAATTCATTGGGTGCTCGACGTCAGGCGAACGACTGGTATCAGCGGTGAGAGACAGTGATTACGTGGCAGCAAAGATGTTGCTTGATTGCAATCCATGCATCTCCAAATGCTCTACTTTGGTGGTCTCAATTACCCTTTTCATTTAGTTGTTGCCAAAGGCCACAACTACGTATTTTCTTTTCCCTTTTTTGTCTTTCCTTTTTCTTTTGCATCTCTAATTTCTTTTGTATGATATATTTTGAAACAATTTTAGATTGTTGTATTGTTGCTTGAGAACGGTGCTAACGTAAATTTGGGGTCTAGTTAGTTTTAATTTGGTGGGACCATATGACTTGGCAGTTAACATGAATAAAAATTAAAGAGTTCGACTGTCACACTGTAAGTCTGTTAGGGTTAGGGACAAATCTGAAAAGTTTGTTAACGGTAGGGGCTAAAGTGAACGAAAAGTATAACAGATGGCAAATGTAAATAATATATTAGAATAGAGAGGCAAATTCGGACCTTTTCCCTTAAATAAATGATTCCTTTGTACATAAATGATTTATGAATTTGTCTTTGATTTGTATAATTTTGCAGAAAGCTTGACGTGGAAATGTTGATTCACTGAGGGGTTAGTGATGATATTACGTGTTTGTTATTTAATTATAACATATTTATAAATTTTGCAGGGGTTTAAATCTCTAATATTAGGAGCTAGTATCCAATCCAAATAAGGAAAGATTTAATGAACACAATTTTAATTAATGCCAAATCCCTAAATATTAGGAATAGATAAAATCTTAAAAGTCTTGAATATTAGAAAAATAATTAAATGATAAGTTTGTCCAATAAAAAATCTATTTTGAAAGGGTAAAAAAAGGCGAACGATATTTCGCTAAGCGTCTTCGTGCTTTTAATATAGTACCATGTGACTTGGCAGCTGACATGAACAAAAATTAAAGGAATGTAAATCCGTTAGGGTTAGGGACAAATTTGAAAAGTTTGTTAACGGTAGGGGCTAAAGTGAACGAAAAGTATAACGGATGGCAAATGTAAACAATATACTAGAGTAGAGAGGCAAATCCCGATCTTTTCCCTTAAATAAATGATTTCTTTGTACATAAATGATTTATGAATTTGTCTTTGATTTGTATAATTTTGCAGAAAGCTTGACGTGGAAATGTTGATTCACTGAGGGGTTAGTGATGATATTACGTGTTTGTTATTTAATTATAACATATTTATAGATATTGCAGGGGTTTAAATCTCTAATATTAGGAGCTAGTATCCAATCCAAATAAAGAAAGATTTAATGAACACAATTTTAATTAATGCTAAATCCCTAAATATTAGGAATAGATAAAATCTTAAAAGTCCTAAATATTAGAAAAATAATTAATTGACAAGTTTGTCCAATGAGAAATCTATTTTTAAAGGGTAAAAAAGGCGAATAATATTTTGCTAAGGGTCTTCGTGCTTTTAATATAGTATATATAGATATAGATATAGTATAGATTAATAAGACAAGACGGGTTGCTCTGATGGTAAGCACCCCTCACTTCCAACCAAAAGGTTGTGAGTTCGAGTCACCCCAAGAGCAAGGTGGGGAGTTCTTGGAGGGAAGGATGTCGAGTTTCTATTGGAAACAGCCTCTCTACCCTAGGGTAGGGGTAAGGTCTGCGTATACACTATCCTCCCCAGATCCCACTAGTGAGATTATACTGGGTTGTTGTTGTTGTTGTATAGATTAATGAACTAAGCCCATTATAGTTGATTAGGGATGTTCAAAACTAAAATATAACCTGTAATGATCCAACCGGTTATTTTGACTTTTAGAATCCCGTTCCCCTAAATAAAACTCCCTGTATGTGCTTTTATTAATTTATGACTTGCGTGGATGGTTGGTTCGGGAGTTGGGAGTGTTCGGGTTGAAATAGGAACACTTGGTTCCTTAAGTTGGCCTTAGAATGCTAAGTTTGACTTCGGTCAATATTTTGAGAAAATGACTACGGAATTAGGATTTGACGGTTCCAATAGCTCCGTGTAGTGATTTTGGACTTAGGAGCGTATTCAGAATTTTATTTGGAAGTCCGTATTTAAATTAAATTTGAAATGGCTAAAACAAGAATTTAAGTTTGGAAGTTTGACCGGGGAGTTGACTTTTTGATATCGGGGTCAGAATTCAGTTTCGAAAATTTTTGTAGCTCCGTTATATTATTTATGACTTGTGTGCAAAATTTGAGGTCAATCGAACTTGATTTGATAGGTTTCGGTACCGAATCTAGAAGTTGTAAATCTTAAGTTTCATTAAGCTTGAATTGGAGGATGATTCGTGGTTTTAGCATTGTTTGGTGTGATTTTAGGGTTCGACTAAGTTCGTATGATGTTTTGGGACTTGTTGGTATATTTGGTTGAGGTCCCGAGGGGCTCGGGTGAGTTTCGGATGGCTAACGGATCACTTTTGACCTTTGGGAGACTACTGATAGCTGCTGGTATTTTTCTTCTGATTTCCTTATACGCGATCACGTAAGTTTGTCTGCGATCACGTAGAGTAATTTAGGTAGAGGCGACTTTGTTCTACGCGATCGCGTGAATGGAGTTGCGATCGCATAGGCTTAATTGGGCAACAGAAAAATTTGTTCTATGCGATCGCGTGGGCAAGTCCGCGATCGCGTAGGTTGGGCCAGTATGTGCATCGCGATCGTGTAGCGTTATTTGCGATCGCGTAGGGGAAACTGAAGAGGAAGCTGGGCCACGCGTTTGCTCTATGCGATCACGTGAAGAGGGATGCGATCGCGTAGAGTTGGAACCTTGTGCATCACGATCGCGTGGCATTATTTGCGATCGCGTAGGGTTATTTTCTGGGTAGTAAAAATTTGTGCTACGCAATCGCGTGAGAATGTTCGCGATCGCGTAGAAGAAATTACTGGGCAGAGAGTTTAAGTACTTTCTATTTTTATCGATTTGGAGCTCGGATTAAGGCGAGTTTTGGAAGATTTTCAGAGAAAATAACGGGGTAAGTGTTCTTAACTCAATATTGGTTAAATTACCCGAATCCATCACTGTTTTTATCATTTAATTAGTGAATTAAGTTGGAAAGGTTTGAAAACCCTCTTGGATAGATTTGAGGATTTGAGGGCTGAATTGTTATCAGAATTTAGTAATTTTGGTATGGGTAGACTCGTGGTTGAGTGAGCGTTCATATTTCATAACTTTCGTCGGATTCCGAGACGTGGGCCCCACGGACGATTTTTGAATTAATTTTGGATTTTTATTGAAAAATATAGTATTTTCTTATGGAATTTATTTCTATAATTTTTAGTGATTGTATCGAATTATTTTGGCTAGATTCGAGCCAGACAGAGTTGGATAATCGTGGAAAAGGCCTTCTAGTGGATTAAATTGGAGCAAGTTGAGATAAGTATCTTGTCTAATCTTGTGAGGGAGAAATTACCCCATAGGTAATTAAATTAATAATTGTTGCTAATTATGGAGGCTACGTGCGTACGAGGTGACGAGAGTCCGTACGTAGCAACTATTAATGCTAAAGTCCGGGTAGTTTAGGACTCAAAGCATGAATTATTTGTGTAAATTGTATCCGTTATTGAATTAAATTATTTGGTATATATTGTGAATTGTCAGGAAAAAATATTAAAAGATGAAAATCTCGTATGCTTAATTTTCTCTTTAAATTAATTAATTATTAAAAGAAATTGTTCATCCTCTCGAATTGATCTTATAATAAATATACTCTCCTTCCGGAGGTAAATAAGAAAATGTCCTTCTTTCTTGTGGAGCGGGCTGAATGCCTCGGCAGGATAGATGCATCTATGGATCGCGGCGCACGTCCCTCGGCAGTGTACACGACACTCTGAATCGGGCCGTACGGCCTCGACAAAAATCGTGCCTAATAAACTTTATAATTACACGATACCTTGGTAATTTAATTGTAGCTTGTGAGTCTAGTTAATAGATTGGAAATTGTTGTATTTGAAGGAATTAAATGGTTTCTGTTGTTTAAATAAATTATTGTTAATTTTGTGAATCATGTTGATTTAGATATTCTAGTTTTATTTCAATTATTATTGACCCATAGTGAGTGTCAAAGTCGGCCATCTCGTCTCTACCTCTTCGAGATTAGGCTTGATACTTACTGGGTATACGTTATTTACGTACTCATGCTACACTTGCTGCACTTTTTGTGCAGGATCTGAGGCAGGCACTAGTGGAGGCCCTATCATCGCACACCCGCATTATCTTGAGGTCTAGTGGTGAGCTGCCTTTCTAAGCCGTTCTGCAACTACCAGCACCTCTTCTTGTATTTGCATTCTGTCTATTTTATTTTAGACAGTATTTGGAGTTTTGTATAATCTACTAGATGCTCATACACTTGTGACACCAGGTCTTGGCACACACATCGGTAGAAGTTGATTATTTTATTTTCTTGGATTTAAATTAATTGGTATCTTTTCTATTTTCTTTAATATTGCTAGTAAAATAATAAAATTACTTAGAAAATTATTCTGAAAATAATTGATGTATGTTTAAATTATTAGTTGGCTTGCCTAGCTGTAATGTTGGGTGCTATCACGACCCATAGGTGAAATTGGGTCGTGACAACATGGTATCAGAGCCCTAGGTTCACGTAGGTCTCACAAGTTATGAGCAGACCTAATAGAGTCTTACAGATCGGTACAGAGATGTCTGTACTTATCTTCGAGAGGCTATAAGGTGTTAGGAAACTACCTTTCTTTATATTGCATTGTGCAATTGATGTAGTACTAAATATCTTTTTCTTATTCTCTCACAGATGGTGAGAGCGCACTTTAATGAGGTTCCAGACTAGGGAAGAGCTACTCCCCAGTTGCTAGAGGCCGAGGCCGAGGCAGAGGGAGGGCTCCAGCCTGTGGTAGGGGGCGAGGACGTCCCAGGACTGTTCCAGTTATGCCACCAGTGGGTCCGGCAGAGAATCCCATTATTGAGGAACAAGGTGAGGTGCCTGTGGTAGAGCCAGCTCCGGTGGATTTCACATCTGCACCGGGATTTCAGGTTGTCATGGGTCGTATGCTGCAGTTCATGGACACTATGACTCAGGCCGGTTTATTTCCTGCAGACCCAGCCATATCTTAGGCGGGCGGGGGAGCACAGACCCTACCGCGCAGGCTCATGGGCAGGCAGCTAGTGTATATCAGATCCAGGGTGCACTACCCGTGGGTGGAGCCCAGCCAGTGGCAGCAGCTACACCTGAGCCCGAGCCAGCTGCAACCGTTGATATGCAGAAACTATTGGATAGATGGACGAGACTACATCCTCCTACTTTTGGGGGTGAGCGACATGGGAATCCCCAGGACTTCATTGATCGGTGCAGGGATAGACTGCACAATATGAGGATATTGGAGTCTCATGGGGTTGGCTTTGCTACTTTTCAGCTATAGGGCAGGGCCCTTAGATGGTGGAAGTCTTATGTTCTTGGCAGACCAGCAGATTCTCCTCCCATGACTTGGGACAGGTTCACCCATATCTTCCTGGACATGCATATTCCACCCTCCCAGAGGGAAGAGTTGCGGTTTCAGTAGCTCCAGCATGGTCAGATGTCAGTAACCGATTATGAGGCGAGGTTCTCTGAGTTATCTCGCCATGCACTTATGATACTCCCTACTGAGGCGGAAAGAGTGCAGAGGTTTGTTGCGGGTTTACATACTGGCATTCAGGCCACTATGGCTCGAGAGGTTGAGATGGGTACTTCTTATGAGCTAGTCGTGGAGATAGCCCAGAGGATTGAGGGTGTGCGTCAGCGGAGCCGAGAGCAGGTTATGAGAGATAAGCGGTTTAGATACTCTAGAGAGTTCAGAGGTGCTCTGTCTGGGGGCAGAGGTCAGTTCATGAGAGGGCAGTCCAGCAAGCCCCCATATCCAGCACCACCGCCTCCTCGGGTTGCTCCAGTGCGACCTTATTTCAGTGCTATACCAGAGAGTTTTTATCGTCCCCCAGCTATCCAGGGTTCTTCCAGTGGGTATTCAGTTCACCAGGGCCAGACTTCTAGTCAGCAGCTTATCACACCGAAAAGTTGTTACGAGTGCGGGGATCCTAGTCATATACGGAGATTCTGCCCTAGGCTTAGGGGTAGACCAATATAGCAGGGTCAACAGCCTATGATTACCGCACCAGTTGCTCCACCAGTCGTCCGACCACCAAGAGGTGGAGGACATGTGGGTAGGGGCCGTCCTAGAGGTTAAGGTCAATCAGGCGGAGGCCAGCCAGTTGGTGCTCCAGCTCGGTTCTATGCTTTTCCGGCCAGACCAGATGCAGAGGCTTCAGATGCCGTGATTACATGTATTATTTCTGTTTGTGGCAAAGATGCCTCCGTATTATTTAATCCAGGATATACATATTCATATGTGTCCTCTCTATTTGCTCAATTTCTGAGTGTTTCTTGTGAGTCCTTGAGTACTCCAGTTTATGTGTCCACTCCTGTAGGCGATTCTGTTTTTGTGAATCGGATCTACCGATCTTGTATTATTACATTATGTGGTTATGAAACTAGAGCAGATCTCCTATTGCTTGAGATGACCGATTTTGAAATTATCCTGGGCATGGACTGGTTATCTCCATATCATGCCATCCTAGATTTCTATGCCAAGACTATTACCTTGGCTATTCCAGAATTTCCTAGGTTGTAGTGGAAGGGTTCGTCTGTTAGTGCACCTAATCGGGTTATTTCTTTTATGAAGGCTCAACACATGGTTGAAACGGGTTGTTTGGCTTATCTAGCATATGTTTGGGATACTACTGCCGAGACTCCGGCTATTGATTCAGTGCCTGTAGTTTGGGAGTTATCCGATGTATTTCCTTTAGATCTTCCAGGCATGCCAACTAATCATGATATTGATTTCTGTATTGACTTGGCTCCATATACCCAGCCTATATCTATCCCACCGTATCGCATAGCTCTAAAAGAATTGAAAGAACAACTTGAGGAGTTACTAGCCAAGGGGTTCGTCAGACCGAGTATATCGCCTTGGGGTGCACCAGTGTTATTTGTGAAGAAGAAGGATGGAACGATGGGAATGTGTATTGATTATCTCCAATTGAACAAAGTCACTATTAAGAACAAGTACCTGTTGCCGCGTATTGATGATCTATTTGACCAATTGCATGGTGCTAGGGTGTTCTCTAAGATCGACTTGAGGTCGGGGTACCATCAGTTGAAGATTCGGGATTTGGATGTTCCAAAGGCTGCTTTCCGGACTAGATATGGTCATTATAAGTTTCTGGTGATGTCTTTCGGTTTAACTAACGCCCCGACAACGTTTATGGATTTGACGAACAAGGTATTCAGGCCATATATTGATTCGTTTGTCATTGTCTTTATTGGTTACGTTTTGATTTACTCGCGCAGTAAGGAGGAGCACGAGCAACATATGAGAGTAGTGCTTCAGACGTTGCGGGAACAAAAGCTATATGCTAAGTTCTCCAAATGTGAGTTCTGGCTAGAGTCTATAGCATTTTTGGGGCATAATGTATCAGGCGAGGGCATTAAGATTGATCCCAAAAAGATTGGGGCAGTTCAGAATTGGCATCGTCCCACTTCGGCGACTGAGATCAGGAGTTTTCTGGGTTTAGCAGATTATTATCGTCTGTTTGTGGAAGGTTTTTCATCTATTGCAGCACCTTTAACCAAATTAACCCCGAAAAGGTGCTCCGTTCCGATGGTCTGATGATTGTGAGGTGAGCTTTCAGAAGCTCAAGACAGCATTGACTATAGCACCAGTGTTAGTCTTGCCTTCCGATTTGGGAATGTATATAATGTATTATGACGCTTCACGCGTTGGCTTGGGTTGTGTATTAATGCAGGAAGGGCGAGTTATTGCATATGCTTCCCGAGAGCTGAAGCCCCATGAGAAGAATTATCCAGTGCATGATTTGGAGCTAGCTGCTATTGTTCACGCTCTTAAGATTTGGAGACATTATCTTTATGTGGTTTCTTGTGAAGTTTACACTGATCATCGTAGTTTGCAGCATTTGTTCAAGCAGAGGGATCTAAATTTGAGACAGCACAAATATCTTGAGTTACTAAAAGATTATGACATTACTATCCTGTATCATCCGGGCAAAGCAAACGTGGTTGCAGACGTCTTGAGTAGGAAGGCGGAGAGTATGGGTAGCTTGGCTTTCATTTCAGCAGAGGAGAGGCCATTAGCTTTGGATATTCAGTCCTTGGCTAACAGACTTGTTCGGCTGGATAATTTAGAGCCCGGCCGAGTTCTTGCATTTGTTGTAGCTCAGTCTTCACTATTTGAACAGATCAAGGCTCGCCAGTATGATGATCTACACTTAATGGTTCTTCGAGAAACGGTACTACGAGGTGGTGCCAAGGAAGTTACTATTAGAGCAGATGGTGTTCTGCGACTCCAGACCCGTCTATGTGTTCCTAATGTGGATGGGCTAAGGAAAAAGATCCTAAAAGAGGCACATAGTTCTCGGTATTCTATTCATTCAGGTGCTACGAAGATGTATCATGACCTGACTATACCATAGTGGAAATAGGAACGCATTACTATGGACTTTGTAGTTGGGTTACCGCGGACCTTGCGGAAGTTTGATGCAGTTTGGGTCATTGTCGACAGGTTGACCAAGTCGGCACACTTTATTCCTGTTGTGACTATGTATACTTCAGAGAGGTTAGCCCAGATATATATACAAGAGATAGTTCGGTTGCACGGTGTGCCAATTTCTATCATATCAGATAGAGGCCCTCAGTTTACTTCACATTTCTGGAGAGCAGTACAGAGTGAATTGGGGACCCGTGTAGAGCTTGAAAACCCTCTTGGATAGATTTGAGTATTTGAGGGTTGAATTGTAATCGGAATTTAGTAATTTTGGTATGGGTAGACTCGTGGTTAAGTGGGCGTTCATATTTCGTAACTTTTGTCGGATTCCAAGACATGGGCCCCACAGATGATTTTTGAATTAATTTTGAATTTTTATTGAAAAATGTAGTATTTTCTTATGGAATTGATTTCTATAATTTTTAATGATTATATCGAATTATTTTGGCAAGATTCGAGCCAGACAGAGTTGGATAGTCGTGGAAAAGGGCTTCTAGTGGATTAAATTAGAGCAAGTTCAGGTAAGTCTCTTGTCTAATCTTGTGAAGGAAAAATTACCCCATAGGTAATTAACTTAATAATTGTTGCTAATTGTGGGGGCTACGTGCGCACGAGGTGACGAGAGTCCGTGCGTAGCAACTATTAGTGCTAAAGCCTTGGTAGTATAGGACTCAAAGCATGAATTACTTGTGTAAATTGTATCCGTTATTTAATTAAATTATTTGGTATATATCGCGAATTGTTAGGAAAAAATATTAAAAGATGAAAATCTCATATGCTTAATTTTCTCTTTAAATTAATTAATTATTAAAAGAAATTATTTATCCTTTCGAATTGATCTTATAATAAATATACTCTCCTTCTGGAGGTACATAAGAAAATGTCCTTCTTTCTTGTGGAGCGGGCCGAACGCCTCGGCAGGATAGATATATCTATGTATCGTGCCGCACGTCCCTAGGCAGTGTACACGACACTCTGGATCGGGTCGTACGTCCTCGGCAGAAATCGTGCTTAATAATAATAATTACACAATACTTTAATAGTTATTTCAGCTTGCGAAGCTAATTGATAAATTGGAGAATTCTTGAAATTTAATGAATNACAGTATACACGACACTCTGAATCAGGCCGTACGACCTCGGCAGAAATCGTGCCTAATAAAATTTATAATTACACGATACCTTGGTATTTTAATTGCATCTTGTGAATCTAGTTAATAGATTGAAAATTATTGTATTTGAAGGAATTAAATGATTTCTGTTGTTTAAATAAATTATTGTTAATTCTGTGAATCATGTTGATTTAGATATTCTAGTTTTATTTGAATTATTATTATTGACCTATAGTGAGTGTCAAAGTCAGCCATCTCGTCTTTACCTCTTCGAGATTAGGCTTGATACTTACTGGGTACACATTGTTTACGTACTCATGCTACACTTACTGTACTTTTTGTGGAGGATCTGAGGCAGGCACTAGTGGAGGCCCTATCATCGCACACCAGGGTTATCTTGAGGCCTAGTGGTGAACTGCCTTTCTAAGCCGTTCTGCAGCTACCAGTGCCTCTTCTTGTATTTGCATTCTGTCTATTTTATTTCAGACAATATTTGGAGTTTTGTATAATCTTCTATATGCTCATACACTTGTGACACGAGGACTTGGCACACACATTGGTAGAATTGGGAGTTGATTATTTTCTTTTCTTGGATTTAAATTAATTGGTATATTTTATATTTTCTTTAATATTGCTAGTAAAATAATAAAATTACTTAAAAAATTATTCTGAAAATAATTGATGTATGTTTAAATTACTAGTTGGCTTGCCTAGCTGTAGTGTTGGGCGCCATCACGACCTATAGGTGAAATTGGGTCGTGACATAACCGAACCGCAAAATTGACTTATTGGCTTACTAGTATCGAGTTATCGTATTAACAGTTGGTGAACATAATGAAATTTTATAATTAATAGTTTATCGATTCGAGGTCAAATTAGTCAATTTCCTTAACGGATAAATCGTTAGCCCGTTAAAAATTATTATATTTATATTTCTCTATCCTTATGTATATAAAGTATCTAACTAGTTTTGTAGCATTTTACCATAACTACTTTGTAGCACTTTAAAGAGTGGAGATGCTACTTTATGATTGGAGAGTGGAATCGGTTGGAATTAAGACAAAATCGTGGGAGAAGATCGAAGAGTACAATCTCAGTTATAACTAGTTTTATGAGTTTAATTTGTTACCTTCATGTTGTATTTCCAATAACTTTTGAGCCTTTTGTATGCCCTATAAATTAGAATTGTACTGTTGCAGCTTTCCTTAGTTGTATACTTTTGGTTTTTGCTAAATTTCAGGAGTTAATGATAAAGCGTTGTAATTGCTAAATTTTGGTCTACTTAGAGAAATATATATTTTTAGTTAATAATTATCTGATAATTGCTAACCCGATACCAAACTACCCAATATCTTATTAGTAGTCTAGCGGATTAATGTATTTAAAAATCGATAACCAATAAGCCAAATTGTTAAATGAAATTATCCGCCTATAAACAACCCTATAGTTGATTATCAAATAAAACCTTGTCTAACTAACAAATAGCCTCCTCGTTAATTTTCAACATTAATTTATCTTCTATTGCACAATAACTATAGATGCAATTGATTTTCAACATCAAATTCTTTTTCCTTTTTAGTACAATTAAAAATAAAAGACAAAGTTAGCGTTTCGGCATAGATGTGAAACTTGAAAAAAAAAAAAAGTTTTTGAAGATGAGATGAAAAATAGTCTTTGAAAATTAAAATTATGTTTGGACATATATTTTACTTGAAAAGAATTTAAAATTTTGTGCGTAAAAAACTTTAAAAACTATTTTAGAACTGTTTTGGGTTTTGAAAATTTTATTTTCAAAATTTTCCAAAAATGGTTAAAATTTATAAACAAATAGATATTTAAAAAAGAAATTGAAAAAAAACTCCTAAATATTTTGGTCGAACGGGAGCAAAATCTTCCTAAACTACATGTCTTAAGGCAATATCCAACCTTTCACTCCTAATCTTTACTGCAAAATGGAGTAGACTAACTCCAACTATTACTCCATTTTTTACTCCAAAAAAATATTTCTTTTTATATTCTTCTCTCCCTTCTATATTATATTATTATCTTTTATTTAAATTTTATTTTCTTTTTTCCATTAAACAAATTCTATCTTTTTTTTTTTACATATTCATCCCATATAATTCATATTTGTTTTCTTATATAACCATTTAAAATAAAATTATTTTATACCATAAATTTTTAAATAATATAATTTATAAGCAAATATTATAGATTATACATATCAATGGATAATAAATAAAAGTGAAATCATTGAGATACAAGATAATTCAATACATATTACATGTAGTTTAAACTTTAGTTTAAATACTACTTAAATATTCAACTTTCACCTCTAGTATGCTCCCATAAATGATCTATTAATGCACTATGAAGTGCAAAATGAGCATCTTTATCCTTAATTTTTTTGTGTCAACCTAAAAATTATTCAAATCGGTGATTTTTATCTACTACCATTTTTACTGTTGGAGTTGGACCTTTTTCAAGTATCTTGAATTGGTGCATTAAGATCACGTTCATTTTCGATTATCATGTTGTGTAGTATAATACATGTGGTTATTATATCATGTAGCACTTCTTTTCTCAAAAAACGTGACGGTCCTGCAATAATTGCAAAATGAGCTTGCAAAACTCTAAATGCACGTTCAACATCTTTTCGACATGATTCTAGTTTCATCGCGAAATATTTCTTCTTTGACGAACGTGGCTCACGAATAGTTTGCACAAGGGTAGACTATTTTGGATATATACCATCAGCTAAATAATAACACGCGTATTCTTTTACTTGAATAACATAATAGGCGGGAGGAGCAATACCTTTAGCAAAATTAAAAAACAAAATGTGATGACTACAAAACATTAATGTCATTATTGGTGAGGGCATACCAAAATATGCATGCCATATCTAAAGGTCATAATCAGCTACCGCTTCAAGAATAAATGTTGGAGATCCACGACAACCTGCATATTGTCTAGCCCATGTAGTTGGACATTTTTCCATTTCCACTGCATGCAGTCTAGACTGCCTAGCATTCCTAGAAAATCACGATGTACACCTGTCACGACCCCAATTTCTCTCCGTAGGATGTCGTGATGGCACCTAGTCTCTAAGACTAGGTAAGCCTAACATTCATGCAGAAATAACTGAAATAATGATTAAAGTCTCAATAACTCAACAACTAATATAAAAAAAAATTCTGCGACTCAACATACACAACTTCCTAAAACCCCGCGAATATAAGTCACAATCTCTATAAAGTGGTACCGAATACATTAGTATCTATAAAAGGATAAGAAAATAAAATAGTCTAGGTAGAGGAGGACTCCGAGGCCTGCGGACGTCGGCATGTATACCTTGAAGTCTTTGAAGCTCAGCTCTCGCTAGTGCCTGGACTGGTAGGAGATACCTGGATCTACACAAAAAGATATGCAAAAGTGTATCATGAGTACATCATAACGGTACCCAGTAAATGACATACCTAACATCGGTAGAGTAGTGCCGAAGTCAGGTCAAGGCCCTACTGGAATAGATAATAAATATGACGAATAATTTAACGGTGCAATAATAATAACAATGAAAATAAAACAAGTAAGGAATATGCCACAATTAACTATACAGAATCAAGGCAAATAATTCATCATGGAAGAAAGTAAGAAATGTTAAGTCAAGGAAAACAAAACAACCAAACATAAGTGAAGCAATAGAGAAGTACCAACAAGAGTCACTATCGAGGTACCGCCTCGTATTCTCAAATCACAAAAATAATCCACAATCTTTCCTTATATCACCGTAGGAGCCTTACATTTAGTTTTGAAAATTATTTTTCTCGAAATAGCATCCCGCATTTTAGCCCACCTTATCACACCGCGTGGCTTCAAGTAGTTCCCCTACAAGCAACACGCGTATCAAGTCCACCTTATCTCAGCGCATGTGTCACAACATATCATAAATCGCACCTCAAGTGTCCAATATCAAAAGTTGCAAAAGAAATCAACAACAACGTTATTTTCATAATACATAGCCCATGGCTCAACCACAATATACACAAGAGTCTGAACAATAATAACTGGAAGTGAATAACTCAACAAGAATAGTATTTCACAACTTAACTATAATGACCCGGCCGGTCGTTTCCAGAGTTATAATCCTATTTTCCCCATTCCTACTTCTTTTTGGTGTTATTCAGCTATATTATATTATATCGGATTAGTGGGTTCGAGTCCGGAAGGAACTCGGAGTGAAATGAGACACTTAGTCTCATAATTACAAAAAACAATAATAATTGAGTTAGAAAAGTGGACCGGATATGGACCTATGTGTAAACGACCTCAGATTTGAATTTTGATTATTCCAATAGCTCCGTATGGTTATTTTGGACTTAGGAGCGTGTCCGGAATATTATTTCGAAATCCGTAGAGGAATTAGGCTTGAAATGCCGAAAGTTTTATTTTTGAGAAGTTTAACCGAGGGGTTAATTTTTTGATATCGGGGTCGGAATCTGATTCTGAAAATTGAAATACTTTTTTTATGTCATTTAAGACTTGTGTGCAAAATTTGAGGTCAATCGGACGTGATTTGATAGGTTCCGGAGTTGTTTGTAGAAATTAGAAATTTCAAAGTTCATTAGGCTTGAATTGGGGTGTAATTCATGGTTTTAGCGTTGTTTGAGGTGATTTGAGGATTCGACTTAGTTCGTATGATGTTTTAGGAATTGTTGGTATATTTGATTGGGGTCCCGAGGGCCTCGGGTGAGTTTCAGATGGTTAACGGATCAAAAATTGAACTAGAACAGTTGCTGTAATTTCCTTATGTTGGAAATTGCTTCTGCCCAAAAATCTAGCCCAGATATGAGCCCAGATCGAGCTCAGGGTCGAGGGCTACGATCAAAGCCCAAATCGAGCTCAGGGTCGAGGGCCACGATCGAAGCCATGATCGAGCCCAGAGTCAAGGGCCACGATCGAAGGCATGATCGAGCCCAGGGTCGAGAGTCATGGTCGAAGGCCGGGTCGAAGACATAATCGAGGGCCAGGATCGAGGGCCAGGACCGAGGACCAGGATCGAGGACCTCGATTGAAGGCCAAAATCGAGGATGTCTGGGCAGAATTATAAAAACAGGGACTTCGTCCCATTTGCCATTTTTGACAAATTGGAGCTTGAGGAGAGGCGATTTTTGATATATTTTCAAGGAAAACTTGAGGTAAGTCCTTTGTGATCATTTCTACTCCATAATATTGAATTATCATCGAATAATCCGACTAGATTACATGATTTTGAGGTGTAAATCGGAGATTGGAACTTAGAAATTTGGAAATAAGATTTGTAGATTTGAGGGTCGAGTTGAGGTCGGATTTTGGTAAAATTGGTATGGGTAGACTCGTGGTTGAATGGAATTTCGGATTTTGTAACTTTTGTCAGGTTCCGAGACGTGGGCTCCACAGGCAATTTTTGAGCTAATTTTCGGATTTTTATGTAAAAATCATTATTAGCTTGTGGAATTAATTTCAATGAATTTTATTGACTGAAATGAATTATTTGTGACTAGATTCGAGGCATTCAGAGGCCGATTTGTGAGGCAAAGGCATAGCATAGTAAAAAGTTTCACGTTTTGAGGTAAGTAACGATTGTAAATCTAGTCCTGAGGGTATGAAACCCCAGATTTGTGTATCATTCTACTATTTTTAGTAACGCACATGCTAGGTGACGGTCATGTGGGCGTGCACTGTTGGGGATTTATGACTTGGTCCGCCCCGTAGAAACTGTAAAGTTGCATACTTTGTTGAAACCATTGATACTTATATGTTTTAGAAAGATTTTCTGTAAATTGGGCTGAATGCCATGTTTGGGCCTTGCGCCAATGCTGTTTGGACCCTTAGGGGCTGTTTCTTACCATCCTCTCACTGTTTTCGATTGAAAATCTATACTCAGTCATGTTTATACTTGTTTACCGCATAACTCAGTTTTATGACTCTATTTTGTTGCATATAAATATTTTGGGCCGAATGCCCTGTTTTACTGAAATGTCCGAGTGGCCTGATTTGTAAGGATGAGTGCGGATCGGGGATGCCCGCCTGCAGCATACTTTATGACTGAGTGAGGCCGAGGGCCTAATTTGTGAGGATGAGTGTGGATCGGGGCTGCC
>AWOL01S0016919.1:28752-65940 GCA_000715115.1 Nicotiana otophora
TTTTTTCTGGAACTGGGTTTAAACGAGATGTTTGATTCAAATCCTGATTTTTTTTAAGAGCATGTGGTATTTTACTGAGATTTCCTGATATGAACGTTACATGCTTTATTGCTCGTCACTACTGCTTAGTCTTTATTTATTGTTGTTACTTACTGAGTTGGTGTACTCACATTACTCCCTGCACCTTGTGTGCAGATCCAGGTGTAGTTGGACTCGGTAGCGGTTATTGAGTGTTCTAGTTGCAGATTTGTTTGGAGATAGCAAGGTAGCTGTTTGGCGATCGCAGCCCCTGCTCTTCTCCCTCTTATCTTCCTCTAGTTGTATTTAGCTATTTTCCAGGCTGAGTTAGCCTTGATATTGTTAGACATATTGTAGTATATGCTCATGACTAGTGACACCCCGATGTCGGGCTTTTCTTTTTCGCACTTCTATTTTTTTTCTTTGATTTGAACTCTTTAAATGGAGGTTTTATGTTAATTAATCTTGAAATTATCTTTGAAATAGAAATATCATTTTGTTTTGGAAATGAGTCGGCATGCCTAGTTCCACGATAGGCGCCATCACGACAGGGGTTAGTTTTGGGTCGTGACATTAACACCATGCCTCAATGTAAATCACGACCTTTATACCTCAATACCAATTTTAACAATAATATATTCCAAGAATAACAACTTCAAGTAGAGAATTCAACGGTTACATAATGAATATGGAGTAAAGGAAGCAAGAACTTCAACTAAACATGTAGAGCAATTAACAAGTAAAAGATAAGACAAGTAGAGCATGCGAAAATGGACTAATGTTTATGAATATAGATAACTCAATTAAGGCTTAAAAGAATCTACATGGCTGAAACCGATAAAGTTTCACATTTAGCCCGTGTACACACTTGTCATCTTGCATACACGGCTTCCACACATCACAATTATCACAAAAAATCACAAATCCTAAGAGGTAATTTCCCCATACAAAGTTAGGCAAGAGACTTACCTCAAAACATGCTAACTCAATCCATTAGTAGGTCTTCCCTCGATTTTCCAACTCCGAATGGCTCGAATCTAGCCAAAACAACTTCATACCATAAATATAAACTATAAAAAACTATTTTGAATAATAAAATTACGATCTTTGCAAAGAAATAAAAAGTCAACTCAAAAAGTCAATCGGGGCCCGCACCTCAGAACCCAGCCAAAATTACAAAAATCTGAATTCCCATTCGATAACGAGTCCAACTATACAAGAATTCTCAAATCCAGTCTCAAATCGCCTTTCAAAACTCCAAAATTTAGTCTAGGAAGTTTTCATAATTTTGCCCCAAAATTCCAACTCAAATCACTAACAAAATAACAATAGATTCATGAAATATAGTCCAATCCGGGTTACAATCACTTACCCCAACGATTTCATTGAATACCTCGAATAATCGCCTCACACCGAGCTCTCTAGGTCCAAATTATTAAACAATGAGATGCAACCCACGTTTTGAAACTTTAAATTCTGCTTAGGTGTTCTTCTTTGCGATCACGAAAAATGCTTCACAATCGCGAAGCACAAATTTCACATTCTGCCAAAATGCTCTCCGCAAACACGAAACTCCACACGCGAACGAGACTTACAAATTCCACAAGTTACGCGATCGCAGAACCCTTGATGCAATCGCGAAGAACAGAACGCGTGGACCTCCAGCCTCTTCCTTCCTTCTTCACTGACGTGACCAATGACACGTGTTCATGATTCACTAACTCTCCAAACGTCGCGATCGCGTAAACCATCTCACGATCGCATAGAACAACTTTTACTAATCGCCAAACATCTCTTCGCGATCGCGTCTAAGAAAACATGTAATGATCCGGCCGGTCGTTTTGAGTATTACAACCATGTTTCCCCATTTACTGCTCAATTTATATTTTACAGTTGATATATGACTTGTGGGGTAATTGATTCGGGCCCGGTGAGGTTTTGAAATGAATTGAGACACTTAGTCTCCAAGATGAAAACTAAAGTTGAAAAGGTTGACCGGATGTTGACTTATGTGTAAACGACCACGAAATAGAATTTTGATGATTTCAATAGCTATGTATGGTAATTTTGGACTTAGGAGCGTGTCCAAAAAATTATTTGGAAGTCCGTAGTTAAATTAGGCTTGAAATGGCTAAAATAGAAATTTAAGTTTGGAAGTTTGACCGGGGAGTTGATATTTTGATATCGGTGTCGAAATCCTATTCTGAAAATTAGAATAGACCTGTTATGTCATTTATGACTTGTGTACAAAATTTGAGGTCAATCGGAGTTGAATTGATAGGTTTCGGTATTGAATGTAGAAGTTGAAATTTGTTAGTTTTCGTTAAGCTTGAATTGGGGTGTGATTCGTATTTTTAGCGTCGTTTGATGTGATTTGAAGGCTCGACTAAGTTCGTATATTATTTTAGGACTTGTTGGTGTATTTGGTTGAGGTCCTGGGGGCCTTGGGCGAGTTTCGGATGGTTAACAGATCAAATTCGGACTTAAGGAAAAAACTTGGAAAGTTCAGTCTTCTGGTGCAATCGCACCTGCGGAATTTTGGTCGCGGGTGCGAGTTGAGGAGCGCAGATGCGACCATGAAGGGAGCTGGGCAGAGCTCGCAGGTGCGACGATTTTTCCGCACCTTCGTGGTCGCAGTCGCGGTGAGGGGCTCGCAGGTGCGAGACTTTGTGCGCAGGTGCGCGGCTCGGGGACTGGGCATGCCTTCACAGAAGCGGAAGCTTCGCCGCAAAAGAGAGAAATTTAGCCGCATGTGAATGATACTAATTTGAGTAAGATGGTAGGGAAGATGAAAGAAAAGTTTAAAAAATATTGGGGTGAATCTGAAAAGATGAATAAAATGATATTCATTGCTTCTGTATTAGATCCTCACAACAAATTAGAGTATGTTGGTTTTGCACTTAAGGAAATATTCGGGTAGGAACCAGGGAAGAAATTAACTGCCGAAGTGGATGCTTATTTGAATTCTTTGTTTGGGGAGTATCAAAAAAATATTCAAAATGATGTTATCTTCAATCATCTCCATCTAAATCTACTTCATCTGATGACACATCTGATTCATCTAGTGGGAATGTGAGAACAAAATTTGTGAGAACAAAGCAATTGTTGAAGAGGCAAAAGGAAGACTCTAGAAATGGAGGTTCTAAATCTGAGTTGGAAAGATATATTGGTGAAGGAAAAGAGTCATTATTTGATGATTCTGATGACTTTAAAATCTTAGATTGGTGGAAAATTAATGTGCCTCGATTTCTTATTCTATCTGAGCTAGCTTGTGATGTACTAGCCATTCCAATTTCTAGTGTTGCATCAGAATGTGCATTTAGCACCGTTGGCCACATTCTTGATTCATTTTGGAGTTCATTGACTCCTCGGTTGGTGCAAAATCTTGTTTATGTTCAAGATTGGTTTAGATGTGAGGGTACTTCTATTAATATTGAAGAAGATTTGGAGTTTCTTGAGCAAATTGAACTTCGTAAGATTTTGCATTTTATGAGTGTTTTAGTGTAAATTAGTTTACTTTGTAAGTTTAAATGACACACTTTATCAAATTATATTTAGATATGGCAAGGAGCAGAAGAGAAACTTGCATTGTTGAAAGAGATACTAGCATTGTTGATGCATAGTTTGAACTAAAGGTGACAAACGGGTGGGCCAGGCCGGTCCGGGTCGAGAAAAATAGTGACCGGACGGTCACCAATCCGGGGCGGGTTCCGAAGTTTACAAACCGGGCTTAACGGTTCCGGACCTAAGGGGCCGGGCCGGGCTTTTATATATATATATATATATATATATATATATATATATATATATATATATATATATATATATATATATATATATATATATATATATATATATATATATATATATATATATATATATATATATATATATATATATATATATATATATATATATATATATATATATATATATATATATATATATATATATATATATATATATATATATATATATATATATATATATATATATATATATATATATATATATATATATATATATATATATATATATATATATATATATATATATATATATATATATATATATATATATATATATATATATATATATATATATATATATATATATATATATATATATATATATATATATATATATATATATATATATATATATATATATATATATATATATATATATATATATATATATATATATATATATATATATATATATATATATATATATATATATATATATATATATATATATATATATATATATATATATATATATATATATATATATATATATATATATATATATATATATATATATATATATATATATATATATATATATATATATATATATATATATATATATATATATATATATATATATATATATATATATATATATATATATATATATATATATATATATATATATATATATATATATATATATATATATATATATATATATATATATATATATATATATATATATATATATATATATATATATATATATATATATATATATATATATATATATATATATATATATATATATATATATATATATATATATATATATATATATATATATATATATATATATATATATATATATATATATATATATATATATATATATATATATATATATATATATATATATATATATATATATATATATATATATATATATATATATATATATATATATATATATATATATATATATATATATATATATATATATATATATATATATATATATATATATATATATATATATATATATATATATATATATATATATATATATATATATATATATATATATATATATATATATATATATATATATATATATATATATATATATATATATATATATATATATATATATATATATATATATATATATATATATATATATATATATATATATATATATATATATATATATATATATATATATATATATATATATATATATATATATATATATATATATATATATATATATATATATATATATATATATATATATATATATATATATATATATATATATATATATATATATATATATATATATATATATATATATATATATATATATATATATATATATATATATATATATATATATATATATATATATATATATATATATATATATATATATATATATATATATATATATATATATATATATATATATATATATATATATATATATATATATATATATATATATATATATATATATATATATATATATATATATATATATATATATATATATATATATATATATATATATATATATATATATATATATATATATATATATATATATATATATATATATATATATATATATATATATATATATATATATATATATATATATATATATATATATATATATATATATATATATATATATATATATATATATATATATATATATATATATATATATATATATATATATATATATATATATATATATATATATATATATATATATATATATATATATATATATATATATATATATATATATATATATATATATATATATATATATATATATATATATATATATATATATATATATATATATATATATATATATATATATATATATATATATATATATATATATATATATATATATATATATATATATATATATATTTTTTTTGTATTTTGTATAACTAAAGTAAAAAATATAAAACAAAAAAATAATCTTATAAAAAGAGTGTTTGAATAAAGGATGCAAAGACTTTAAAATTCTTATATATGAATATTTCATTAAGAATTTAAGATAATAGAATATAATGAAGATCGAAAAGAATTGCACTTATAATTTGCCAGTTCAAAATTATAAATTAAAGTTTACATTTAACAACAACTAATTAATAAAAAAAGAGTAAATTCAAAGTTTAATTATTAAATATAAATCTAAAACTTCAAAGATTTTGCATTACCTTAGTAAGTTCTTCATAATCAATATGATCTTCTTGGCCATCTTCTGGAGTGTTAAATTCAAAGGCTTTAATAGTTTCATTTTAAATTTTCATTGCATAATAATACTTCAAATTAATCTAACAAACTAAAATATTAAGCATAATATGTCTAATAATTTTAAAATAACATAAATTGTCTCAAATCAACTTAAAATCTTAAATACGAATTTCTGGAGAAAACTCAAGACAACTCTTCATATGTTTCGTTAAACAGCTTGTGCCCTCCCACTTTCGACGAAGATTTAAGACTCGACCACAGTTCTTGCACTTTACTTTGTGAACTTCTTTATTTTCTTCTACCACCTCAAAGTGTTCCCAAACATATGAGCGCACTCTAGAATCATGGAGCATGATTTAATTTGAATTGAGAATTTGAGTTTGAGAAATGAGAGACGAGTGAAGAAATGAAGAAGAGGGAGGTGTATTTATAGTTTTTCAAAGGGCTAAATTAGTAATTACTAAAAGTATTATTTTTTTAAAATAATTACCCAAAAAAGGCTATTCTTGCAAAATATCCGTTGGGCAACGGTCAAATTGGAAGTTGTAACGACCCGGCCGGTCGTTTCGAGAGTTATAGACCTTTTTCTCCATTTTTGCTTCCTTTTGTGCTTTTCAGCTATATTATGATATATCGGGTTAGTTGGTTCGGGTCCGGGGTAGTTTCGGAGTGGATTGAGACACTTAGTCTCTAAAGTAGAAGCTTAAGTTGGAAAAGTCAACCAGACATTGACTTATGTGTAAACGACCTCGAATTTGAATTTTGATGGTTTCGTTAGCCCCATTAGGTGCTTTTGGACTTTGGAGCGCGTCCGAAGTGTGATTTGAAGGTCCGTGGTAGAATTAGGCTTGAATTGGCGAAAGTTAGAATTTTGGCGATTTTGGCCGGCAGTGAAAATTTTGATATCGGGATCGGATTGGATTTCCGGAAGTTGGAGTAGGTTCGTGGTATCATTTCAGACCTGTGTGCAAAATTTGAGGCGATTCAGACATGATTTGGTAGGTTTCGGCATCGTTGGTGGAATTCGGAAGTTTAGAAGTTCTTAGGCTTGAATTCGGGGGTAATTTGGTATTTTGATGTTGTTTTGAGTGATTCGAAGATTCGACTAAGTTCGTATGGTGTTTTTAGGATTGGTTGGTATGTTTTGATGTTGGCAGATTTTCTGGTGTTATTGCAAACATTTTGCTTCATCGCGTTCGCATTCGAGATCTCGCGATCGCGTAGGTCATGTGAGAGGTCAACTAACATTGCTCTTCGCGTTCGCGAAGATGAAGATGCGATCACATAAGGTTATCAGGCAGTGCACCACGAATGTGTGGGCTAGGCCACGTTCGTGAAGAAGAAGTGAGGCATCAGTGGAGTTTGAGTGTTACTCTTCGCGGTCGCGTGAGGACAATTGCGATCGCGTAGGTGTGAGCAGCTAGTGCATCGCGTTCACGTGAGGTGTTATGCATTCGCATAGAGTAAATATTCTGAGGGAGTGAAGTTGTTCTTCGCGATCGCGAGGCCTTTTCCGCGATCGCGATTAAGGAAATCTGGGCAGCAGTGTTAAATTTCAAAATCGAGGGTTTGAACCCATTTTTCATATTTTGAGCTGGAGACCACGGATTTAGGCTAATTTTGAAGGGAATTTCAGGGAGTTGATTGGAGTAAGTGTTTCTCACTTAGTTTTGGTTAAATTCCATGATTATATCTTGATTTTTATCATCTAAATTGTGATTTGGGGTGAAAAATTGGGGAAAAAGTGGAAGAGTTCTTGAGATGGAATTTTGAGGTTTTGAAGGGGATTTTGTTGTCGGATTTTGGTAAATTTGGTATGACTAGACTCGTGAGTGAATGGGCTTTCAAGTTTTGTAAATTTTGTTGGATTTTGAGACGTAGGCCCGAGGGCCGGATTTGAGCCAATTTCGGGTTTTTGGTCTAAATTGGTAGTTCTTCCTGTGGAATTTATTCCTTTAGCCTATACTGATCGTATTGTATTGCTTGTGGCTAGATTCAGGATGTTTGGAGGCCGATTCGAGAGACAAGGGCATTGCAGAGTAGAGATTTGCTCGGATTGAGGTAAGTAACGATTGTAAATTTGATCCTGAGGGTATGAAACCTCGAAATTTTGTATCATTTTACTATTTGGAGGTGGCACACATGCTAGGTGACGGGTGTGTGGGCGTGCACCATTGGGGATTGTGACTTGGTCCGTTGATCGAGGCCAAACCTACACCACTATAGAGTAGCGAGGATGGTCGATGCAGTTTTACCCAACGAGGTCGGGATTGATTTCCACAGGGAGTTAATTTGGCTTGGAGTTGGGTATCTAACTAATCTAGATGTGCGTGTTGTTCCTAATTTCACTTCCAAACATTGTTGCGATTAATTCTATTTTAATTTTATACTATTGTATGCTAAGTGTAAGCTAAGTACAATCTTTTTGGTAAAAGTTTTCAAGTGTTAAAAGGCACTAGGGAAGTGACTTCCGCCTAGGTGAGTATCTAATGGGTATCAAGAATCTAGGACAAGCTTGTTATGATTGGGGTCATGATATAACCATCACATATAAGTGCTCACTCTATACCTCTCGGTAGTTTGAGTGACTTTGCCCGATTTGGCTTTCTCAAACCCAAATGGGTGTTTATACTATACAAGTGAAATTGGCTCAAGTCGGGTATTACTATCTCTAGGTTTAACCCTTTAATTGGGATCTCTTGAGTTCACCCCAATTCCTTGTTAGCCTAATGTTTCTTGACTTGGTCCCTCTTTCTCAAGAAGAGCCTAAGTCATAAAGGCATGAGTCAGTGTTTGCAACCACTAATTCTATAATTTTAGCATGAATTAGGCTAAATATCACTAACCCATAAATAATTAAGCCCTAAAATTCAAGACTCATTAAATACCCACACTAGGGTTGGGTCACAACCCTAGCTATGGGGTCTAGCTACTCATAATAACAGCAGAAATGAAAGATAAAGATGGAATATAAGCCATAATATTAAAGTACAAGATGAAAATCTAAAGTTTGAAAGTAAATCTACTCTAAAATTGCCCAAAAAGGGAAAAACCAACCGTTCACATGCTCTGATTAACAAAGCTTAACCTAAAATTGATAAAAGGATCTTTTTATACTAGGCTGAAAATTTCGGACAAAAATGCGACTGCGGAGGTTTCGCGGACCCGTAATTCTGACCGCGTCCGTGCTTGGGCTTTCACGGGCGCGTAATATTGAGCATGGTCCGTGTTTCTTCATATCTGGTCCTGGGTAGATCTTCGTTTCGCGGACCGCATAATATTCACCGCATCCGCGTGAGATTCCTTCGCGGCCGCATAATTTGGATGCGGACCGCCCTCTTCATTTATGCCCATCTTGCAAAGTCTCTGAACCTCGACAAACGTTGTCCGCTAAATTCCAACCGCGGCCGCGCCAGTCACTTAGTGGTCGCGTCTTTTTGCTGGTCTCAACGCTCAATTTTAGTGCTCAAAACAGCCTCTCTGGATCTCTATTTTGCGATCCGCGGAATAATGGCTGCCTCAATGATGATAATTTCGCGGCCGCCCTTTTCTATCGCGGTCTGCGTTCCACAATATTGGTCCAGATTTGGTTTTTGTTCAAGTTTGACTCCTTTATGAGTTGGTTATGGCTTCTTTGGCTCATTTCGAACAAAGCCCTGCAAGCAAGCACATTAAGTTAGTTTCCGGGAAACCTTCACGCATTTTTGGCCCAAAACCTAAGTAAAAGAGAACAAATAATAGGCTAAAATTCCTACTTATCAACTCCCCCAAACTTAAAGCTTTTTCTTGTCCTCAAGCAAACAAGGTCATTCCCACCTCCACAAGAAAAATAAATGAAAATTTCAGCTGTCCTAAGGTGACTTCATCAAGCATCAATTGGGACTAACAATAACTCTCAACACAAATGTATTATCAACAACATCATGCTATGACTTTTTGAGTTCCATAGTTCTAATGTGGCACAAAAGCATCAGGAGTTGACACAATAAGGAAACTTGCTCTCTCACGTAGGTCATTGTGGATTTCAAACTTCTCCTCCTCTACTCTCCATGAGCAAATCTCACTTTATAGAATGTGACACTCAAAACAAGGATTGTAAAGAAGTGCGCTCATCACTCTCAAAGAATGCCACAAATCCGGCTCTAAGTACCATAAGCTTACCCCTTATGTAAATCACCACTAATGTAAGCTCACTCAACTTGAAATCATATAGGGCTTTAGAGGGATGTAATGAAGGCTTTTTGGATCAAGATAGGACATAATGAACTATGATGGTTTCATCTTTCCTTAAGCACTCCATTTTCTCATTTCGGTTCATACTTTCTTGACTCTTTGAGTCATTTTCTTCTTCCTCAGGGGAACTATAGAGACACATTGTCACTCTTTCTTGTTCATGACAATAATTTTTCTCCTTTTCTCATCATTCCATGCCTTTTAACACTGTTTTCTTTGAATCCCTTCAACCTTTTCTTTCTTTTTGACATATTTCTTTTTAACTCTTCATCCTTTTCTTTGCCTTTCCTTTTCATCAATTCTTTTTGTTCTTTGTACCTTTCATCACTTTGAAATTCCTCGTCTCTCCTCCAAACTTATGTTTTTGCTAATTGCTCATCATGAATGCTAAGGAAAGATTGGGTGCCAAGAGAGGGTCATTATAAAACGGATAAAGGCATGTAATGTGGCTATTGAATGAAAAAGGCTTAGGCTCAAAGGGGTTGACTAGGGATATCATATTGGTAGGCTACTGAAGCTTTCACAGTTCCAATGGGACCAAGGAGAGCCTACAATCACTTCTCAAGTCGAGCTACACTTAGAATTTCGCCTAGACAAATATTCAGGGCAAGTTCTAGACCTATTGGCACAAGACTTGGACTTGCAATTCAATACCTCACCTCTCTAACAAGCTAATGGATTGTTAAAGAGAACAAAGTCGAGGGCCCACAACAACCCTAGCTAAGATTGAAGATCACAAATGGCTCAAAGAAACCACTTGATGATAGTTTTAGTCAATTCAAGAGTCTAAAGGTTACAACTACAGCTATTCTTTGTCAATCAACTTGCTTCTAACTATGAGGTCGAAGGTAAATGTGTTAGTACCAAGTGAAGCTTGCTTGAGACACTTTTATTCATTTCTACTACATATCAGAGCAAAAACAACAGACTCAATCCCTTAAGAAGGTTGTCACGCCATCCATCGTTGGGAAGAGCTACCCGGTTCACACAATATCCACCTTTGGAAAGAACCGTGACATTAAGAAAACCAAAGACTTATTGATCACGTAAAAATGTGAAAAGAAGTAAAAAACTCAAAAAGAGGCTACTAAAGGAAATAAGAAGCTAAGCTATTAAGGAAAAATACAAAAGAAGTTATAAAGTAAACTACGGAAAGTAAAATGAATATGTACACTAATGGAGTGAACCAAATATATATACAAAATGAAGATGAATATATACATGGAATGGTAAAGTTATATACATACCAAAAGAGAAAAATAACGAAAGTGAAAATAACGATAAGTAAAAATAAAGGAAAATAGTATCATAATTATTACATGTCAGTCATCAAATCAAAATAAGACCNATAAGATTAAGGAAGGGCTAGAGAGTAAAGAAAACTCCCTATGTGGTCTCTGTCTGCATGGGGTCAGGCTCACTAGCGGGGGACCTCGGACTGCATAAGATCATCAACTCCTTCCGGGTCCTCCAACTGTATCTCCAGGTCCTCTGACTGGGGCACCACAAAGCCTCTCATCGGCTCTCTGTCAGCCTCCTGCTACGGTGCATGTGCTGTCTGTGCTGCAGGGGCAGTCTCCTCCATAAGCAGGTCCAGTGGAATATCTCCGGTAGAAGNAAAGGCATGTAATGTGGCTATTGAATGAAAAAGGCTTAGGCTCAAAGGGGTTGACTAGGGATATCATATTGGTAGGCTACTGAAGCTTTCACAGTTCCAATGGGACCAAGGAGAGCCTACAATCACTTCTCAAGTCGAGCTACACTTNTGGTCCTAAAGCTAGATCGCCTATTTGGGAACATTTTGAGCTCGTTGAAGAAAATGAAGAAGCCCGCAAAGCAAAGTGCATTCATTGTGGTCGAGTTTATAATTATCATCCGAAGCATTATGGAACTTTTGGCTTAGTGAAGTATATTAAGAAGTTTCTCATGCCTCATCCAGTGATTCGTATTTAAGACTTTAAGTATCCTTTTTTAGACTTACTTTATGGCTTGTGGCTTGTGACTAGTTTGCCACTGTTTTGTTGTTTGGTGATGGTATTTCTAGACTTATTTTGGTTATCTCTTGAATTCTACAGGGTCTTATATTGAACTAAAATAGTAGTTGTTGCCTGCTTCTTTAAAACTTCTTCATTACTCCCATAAATAGTAGTTGTTGCCTGCTTCAGTGTTTCTGTAATTTATCTCAACTTTAGTAAGAGTACCCAATATCTGTAGAATGACACTCTTTATATGATTTACAAGTTGTCTTGTTTTTGTTTATAACTATGCAACTTATATTTCAAAAACCTTTTGGTTGAATAAGGATTTATCATTATAGTTTCCTTATACATTGCTACAAGGATGTATGATTTTCTGTTGCAGTATATAATAACATATGATTTTAGCTAAACTCTGATGTGACTTCGCTGTGAGTTTTAAGGTTGACTGCCTATCCAGGTTATGATGATCACAACTGTATTGTTCGATGCCCCAAACTATTTGCTCTTAGTGTTCTGTTTGAGCAATAGACTTTAAGTTCTGGTTTCTCAGTTATAACCTACTATTTGATTAGTATTAGGCATCAATTTAGAAGAGCTACTTCATTATTTAGCGAACAGAAACAATTTAGTGTAATCAGCTTCTGCTTAAATGCTAACACTGACTTTCTTTATTGATCAAAGAAAGCAACTAGAGCGTTCATTTCGAAAGTGCCAGACTACCAACTAGAAACAATGAAAGAATTTGCTACAATTAAAGATCCTTAGTCTACATCAGATAACAATATCTTGAACCATTAATAATCGAAAAACTAAACCGAACTGAACCATGAAAAAACCGCACTGAACCATAAATACTTTGGTTTGGTTTGGTTTGGTTTGGTTTGGTTATTAATATTACAAAATAAAAAACCGATAAACCGAACCGTACTTTCATACTAACCAACCAAACCGACCGACTCCCACCCCCTACTGACGTGCTGCTCATGATCCTTCCGGCTTTGGGAGTACACCAAGATGTCGTCAATAAATACAATGACGAATGAGTCAATATATGGCTGGAATTATCTTTTCATCAAGTTCATGAATGTTCTTGGGGCATTGGTCAGATCAAATGACATCACAAAGAACTCGTAATGACCATACAGAGTTCTGAAGGCAGTCTTCGGAATATCTGACTCCCGAATCTTCAACTGATGATAGCCTGACCGCAAATCAATTTTTGAGAACACTCTCGCACCCTGTAGCTGATCAAATAGATCATCAATGCATGGCAATGGATACATGTTCTTCACTGTAACCTTGTGCAACTACCGATAATCAATACACATGCGCATAGAACTATCCTTCTTCTTTACAAACAAGACCGGAGCACCCTAATGTGATACACTGGGCCGAATGAAACCCTTATCAAGCAACTCTTGCAACTACTCCTTTAACTCTTTCAGCTCCTCTAGGCCATACGATATGGTGGAATAGAAATGGTTGAGTGTCCGGCAATAAATCAGTATCAAAATCGATATCCCTATCGAGCGGCATGCCCAAAAGATCCACCAGAAATACATCTGGATAATCCCTCACTACCGGAACTGACTCAACGGTAGGAGTATCAACACTGACATCACTCACATATTCAATATATGTATCACATCCCTTTCCAACCATCCATTATACCTTAAGGAAAGACATCACCGTCTTGGAATGACAATCAAGAATAGCATGATAGGGCGACAACCAGTCCATACCCAAGATAACATAAAAATCTACCATACTAAGCAACAATAGATCAACTCTGCTATCAAAACTACCAAGAACAACTAAACACAACCGATACACACGGTCAATAATAATGTAATCTCCCATAGGATTAGACACATAGACAGAAGAACTCAAAGAAGCACATGATATACTTAAATATGGAGCAAAGTAAGATGATACATAGGAATAAGTGGAGCCTGGATCAAATAAGACGGATGCATCTCTATGACAAATCGGAACAATATCTATGATAACTGAGTCGGATGTAGCCGCCTCTGTCCTAGTCAAAAGAGCATAACATCTGGCCAGGCCCCCCCCTCTAGGTCAACCTCTACCCACCCGACCTCTACCTTTAGCTGGCTGTGCAGGTAGAGTGGCAACTGGTGCGGTAACCATGGCTTGAGAAGTCTGAGGACCCTGTGGAATATGTGGGGCCTGAGTAGTCTGTGGAGGTGCACCCCTTCTGAGTCTGGGGTAGTCCCTCACCATATGATGGGTGTCACCACACTCAAAACAAGCTCTCAGAGGACATGGCTGCTGGAACTGGCTTGGGCCTGGTCGGCTGAACTGATCGCTGAAAGCACCTTGTGTAGGAGGTGCACTAGATAGTGGCGGTGCATAATGGGCGACGTGAGACCTAGGAGTGGTTGAAACACCGCTGAAAGCTGGAAGTGCTGAATGAATAGGACAGTTCATGTAGCCTCTACCATGATGGGCTGCAACTGGGGCACGACCACCACTATATGTACCAGAATCTCGAGGCCTCTTGGCCTCCCTCTCCTCTCTCTCCCGACTCCATATACCCTCCAATTTCCTAGTGATCTCCAAAACCTACTGGTATGGGGGTATCAGTCTCCAACTCTCAAGCCATGCTGAATCTAAAACCAGGATTGCGCCCCTCGATAAATCGACGAACTCACTCTCTGATAGTGGAAACTAATGCAGGTGCGTGTCTGGACAACTCGCTAAGTCGGACTGCATACTCTGATACAGTCACAACACCCTGGTACAACTACTCAAACTCTGTGCGCCATGCATCGCTAAGACTCTAGGGAACAAACTCCCTCGTGAACATCTTTGAGAATTGAGCCTAGGTGAGTAAAGCTTCCTCGGCCGGGTTACCCACTCATATGCTCTCTACCACTAATAAGCCACTCCCTTAAGCTGGAACGTAGTGAAAGCAATCCCACTCAACTCTACAATACCCATAGTACGGAGGATACAGTGGCACTCCTCAAGAAAACTCTATGCATTCTCTGAAGCTACGCCGCTGAAAGTAAGAGGGTGGTACCTCTTGTACCTCTCGAGCCTAATCTGCTCCTCCTCAGATACTGCTGCCCTAACCTCGGGCTGAGCTAGGACAACCGACTGCACTGGTATGACCTCTGGAACTTGGTCAACCTGGACTCGCTGCTCTGGGGTACGGGCTGCGGGAGTCTGTGCTCCTCCCCCAGCCTGAGATGTGTCAGGAGCAAGTGGAATCAACCATGCCTGGGCTAGAGTGCCAAACATGCTCAAAAACTGGGCGAGAGTCTCCTGAAGTGTAGGGGTAGTAACATGCATCTCAGGTGCTTGTACTCCAACTGGAGCTACCGGTGGCTCCTCTGTAGCAGCTCAGGTAAGTTCTCTAGCTGCACCACGTGGCCTCCCTCGGCCTCTATATCGGATCCTGTATCTAATCATCAGATCCATCTATGTATGTCCTCACCATCTATGAGAGAATATAAAGGCAGAGATTTAGAATTCCAAAGTCAACAAATTCGTACGATAAGGAATCAAAGAAGTGAAACTTTTCCTAACAATTCCATAGCCTCCCGAAGATAAGTACAGATGCCTCTGTACCGATCTGTGGGACTCTACTAAACTTGCTTGTGACTCATAACACCTATGAACGTAGAGCTCTGATACCAACTTGTCACGACCCCAATTTTCCTTCAGAGGATCTCGTGATGGCACCTAGTCTCTAAGACTAGATAAGCCTAACATTCATGCAGAAATAACTGAAATAATGATTAAAGTCTCAATAACTCAACAACTAATATAAAAACACTCTGCGACTCAGCATACATAACTTCCCAAAACCCGACGAATACAAGTCACAAGCTCTATAATGTGGTACTGAATATCCCTATACATTAGTATCTACAAAAGGATAAGAAAATAAAATAGTCTAGGTAGAGGGGGACTCCTAGGCCTGTGGACGCCGGCAGGTATATCTTGAAGTCTCTGAAGCTGAGCTCTTGCTAGTTCTTGGACTGGTAGGAGGTACCTGGATCTGCACAAAAAGATGTGCATAAGCGTAGCATGAGTATACCATAATGGTACCCCGTAAGTTCCAAGCCTAACCTCGGTAGAGTAGTGACGAGTGTTGACGGCCAATTTTGACCCTCCCTTTTAAAATTAATTTATTTATACTTAATAATTTACAACAAATATTTTCAAAGTATTTTTCCAGTAATGAATACCTATTTCTACAAATTAATTCACTATAAGTCTCAAAATTAATCATTTGGTATTAGTACTATGTAATTACAAATTATATTTACTATTTTAGTATTATTAAAATAATTTCTATACGTAAGTTTTATAATTAATTCAATAAATTACTTCTTAAAATAGTTAATTAATTTACTATTTCAATAATTCAAAATTAATGCCCTAGTGAAGTATTTTTACAAATAATCAATTAATTATAATAATTAGTAGTATTTAACGATTATAATTTTCATTACATTTTATTGAAAATTATTAAGTTTATTTAACTTAATTTTAAAAGGGACCAAAGAACAAAAGTCCACAATTGCAATTCCTTAACCAATTACAGAGTGGGTATCTTTTAAATGATTTTTAGCCCAAATACAAGGTCCAATTCGGACCCGACCCAATCCAAACACCCATCTCCTTCTTCACTTTGGCAATCCATGCCACTCCTATTAGACCAATCGGACCTCGCCACATCACCACCACTCTCAAATCACAGAACAATCATACCCACATCTGAGCAGTTGATCCATCTGATCAACGACTCACGCTTATTCTCTAATTTCTCTTTTAATTTAAATACCCATTCCCCAAAGACCTAATCTTGACTGTCCAAACCCTATCATCTAACGGCCACCACTTGTCCCCATCTAAATCATTTCTAAATTCCTAATTATTAAAATGATCTGAGCCGTTGATCAACAGATCCAATGGCTCCCATTCCATCTCCCTATCTTAACTCAAAGATGGCCAAACTCCTTCCCCAAATCATGATCATTTCATTTAGAGACGTGGCCTCCTCTCTTACCCTTTCTTCTCTCTTTTATCTCAACCTCACGAACTCAATCAGTCATAAACCTTGCACAAATTAATGCAAGGTCACAAATCGATTAGAGACTTCATCTCCTTTGCTTTCTGAATCCGTGAATCTCGCCGATTTCATTCCCATTTTATCACACAAATTTGAAATCCCCAAAGCTTAATCCTAGACTCAAAGATGAAAGCTCAAATCGCCTGATCTCTGTTATGATCTTTCAAATCGGAGCCTAAAATCACCTCTTGCCTCCTGAAGTCCGTGAATCCTGCTACAAATTCCCTTTTCAATCACAAAATTCAAACATCTGAATCTTGAAACCCTAGATCCAAAGATGCAATATCAAGTCTCTGATGTTCCTTCATGCTTTGTCAAATCGGAGCATGCATGAAACCTTCTTCAGAAAATCATCATGGAATCCTACACCCAGAGGTCAAATGCAGTGATCTCTGGGTTTTAGGGTTTATCCGTTGGTTCGAAGTTTCAACAATCAATTACCCTCCACTCAGGTAAACTCAATACTGACTTCCCCCCTTTGTCTTTTGATTTTCGCTTGATTTGCTATCATTATTATCATGAGTCATATTCCACTATCTTTGTTGGAATCCTGAAATGCTTTCAATGCTCTCACCTAACAAGCGATAACCTAAGAACTAAACCTAACACTGAAGATATACACACATAAAAAACATTGAGAAGTTTAGCCTTAGGTTTCTCACTATTTTCCTTTTCCTTTTTGCGGAGTATTATCACTGTCTAAACTCGAGTGTTCTAGGATCTTAAGAAGTTGAAAAAAGCTCTCGTTTGGTCTGCTTCTCTCAAATAGGTCAGCACCTCTCTCATTCTTCTCTTTTGTTCATTTTATTTGAATACTACAAGCATGCTAAGTTAGGTTCTGTATACTAAAGTTGTTCTATGGTGCTTAATATGTTAATATTTGTGCTCTGTTAGTTTAATGACTACTTGTGATTGGTTGTCCTGCTATGAGTCTAGCTGATTAAACTATATGATTGATTCTTGCTGATCTTATTCCCTGAGCTCCAACAGTCGACATGCTTAAGCTGTTATACATGAACCTTATAAGCTTTGTTGGCATACAGTAACCTTTATCCTTGCATGTTGCATCTTTGTAGCTTGTGAGTTTCTGAAGTTGAACCTATATTCTGATAATTATGATTGAATGAATCTTAAGGTGTTTCAGTTTATATCTCCTATCCTTTAATCTTAAGCAAGAACTCTAGGTGTTTATATGTTATTTCCCTGCTCATGTCTGTTAGACTGTTTCTGAGTTGCTATTATGGCCTTTCATTTTGTTTAGTTGCTTGTTGCTTCTGTTAACATGATCTTGTTTGAACTAAACCTCTCATTTCTTCTCTCTATAATCTTAATGTACATACATGTTAAGGTTATGTCATCTTTCCTCATAATATGATTAGGATTCTGTTCTTTCCTCTTTATTATAAAGACTGGTAATTGGATAAACTGAACTTAACTATTTTTTTTGATTAGTCAACACCCTCAACAACATGTTTATTTGATATCTCTTGTCTCTTATCTTTAGGGTCATCATGCATCTTTATCTTTTAAAGAACCTAGCTACTCTGCGCTAGTTAAGTAATAACTTGTAAAAAGGAAGTATGATCAACCATGTATTTATGTACTTACTTAGAACTAAGTTTTGAGTTAAACATGTCTTGATGTAGTGTCTTTACCTTGTATGTTACCTTTTGCTTAATTCAACTCTCAAAATGTGTAAGGTTTTCCCCTGTTTACATAAGAATCATCACTGCATTTGAAATGTTTAAGTATATGACTGAATGTTGCATGCTCTTATTTAGTTCCTTGTTATATATCCTGTCCAGAACTACCTTAATCCTTTCTCTTTTGATAACTTTAAAACCAAGTCTAATCCCTAAGTCTCATAAAGATCATGGCTAATGTTATCTGAATTTGATGATTTATTATGAGTATAATTTGTAGAAATCCTTAGGAACTCCCTGTTGTGGTTTGTAAATTGTACATATGTTGAAAGCCTTGACCATGTCCTAGATGTCTTCAACAACCATTGAAGAATGACTAGTCATGACTGTGTTGCCTGAATTTACATTGCCGATTCTCTTTAAAATTATTAATGTAGCAGTACCAATCTATGTATGTGCTGAAAAACAAAGTCAGACAGCTCACACTAGTTTTACCATACACAAGAAACCTTTATATATGCTGAGTTGTTGTTGTATAGCTTTGCCTTTCTTTGGAGTATTTCCTTACTCTAAATTTGGACTGTTGTAACAGGTTTGGGATGTTTCTGATGTTCACCTGTACGAGTTTCAGAATCATATTTTTTCTTTCATGTGATACATATGTTTGTTTGGTCATCCAGTATAGTCCATATGTTCTTATGATAAGAGGGAAGGTATATATTTTGTGATAGATAATATTGTAGCGTTTAGTTTACATTGGAAGGGCCTCATTGGCACTTAAACCCGTAAGAAAAATATGTTGTTAGTGTTTAAGGGTATTTGGTAGCGGAGTTCGACTCTAGGTTGGACTGCCCTCCCCGGCGAAAGCATTACCCTGGGCCTTGAGTCCCTTGGAAACTTTGAAGTGTCGGGGAATCTAAAGGGAGCATCGACCTCGAGTGGAGCTTCCTCTTTAGTCCTTAATTCATGGACACATTTAGTTCTTTAATGACAACGAAAGATTTTCAATGTGAATTATTTGCTAAGTAAAACCACCACATTAATATATAATTTCCCACAGTATTTATCATTTCCCCATTTCAATTATTTGTTTATATACCTATCATGTGTATTACAATATGCTGAGAATATGGAGTATATTTCTAATAATCTTCTTTGTTCTTTTGGGCATGTATATTTTTGGGCATGCCGAGTTCTTAAGGAACTCAGGACCAAACCAACTCTTGTTGTATTTTTGAAGAGTCCAGTCTTGCCATGTCTACATCTCTCAAGTCGCTAGGCCTACCTTGTTGAGGCCCAATCATCAGAGTCCAGTATTCTTTCCCTACCTCTTTCGTTACTGTTCTTCATTTCCATAGCTTAGTTTACTGCTTTCATTATCTTTCGCTTACTGCCCTTATTTGTTTTTTATCATATGATGTCATCTTGTATTTAACACTCATATATTATATTATATATTTTTCTTTTATGCTCTAGTATTACATGGAACATAGGCAAACCTTAACTAATATAAGACTTAAAAATAATAGCTAGTATTTAATCTTCGCTTTCTGTTACTTATAACTTTCCATCTTGAACCCACACTTTTTTCTTAAAGATTTTTGAAGCTCATGTCCTTAATCAGAACGGCAACCCGTTTGCAAAGAAAATTAGGAAAGAATCGTTGATTTTCACTAACAAGGAATGGAATCGTATTTTTGTAAAAAGCAGTAACGTACAGTCTCAAATGAATTTCCAAAGACTCGCTTCTTCAGATTTTCTTTTTTTTAGAAAAATCAAGGTACATTTGAAAATCATCTTTCTTACAAACAACTCTTAAGACTACTCTAGCATCTATTCTTCAAAGTACTTACTTTCATGATTTAATAATTCAAGCTTTAAAATATAAACCACTTTCAAAACTCTCTTAGCCTCCAATAACCTTTTTATAATCCCACACCCTTCTTAAGACTTACACTTAACATTCCCTTTAGTATATAGTGACCCTTGCCTTACTAATAATCAAAGCATAGTATAAATAATTAATCCTTTAAAATTAGTCTAAGTCCTATGGAGATACCTCAGGTAGATTTTAAGGGGTTCCTAACACCTTCCCCTTAGAAGAACAAAAATCCTTACCCATAATCTTACCGGTTTGCAGACCTGTAATGAACATAACATAGTAATTAAATAGGTACTCTAGCGTAACGACCCGCTCGGTCATTTTGGGCATATATGTTCCTTTCTACTATTTGAAGTCTTGAATAGCTTCATACAATGTATTATGACTTGTGTGAATTTTCAATTTTGGTTTTCAGGTATTTCGGAGTTAGTTTGGAAGAATGAAATTCAAGGTTTAAAGCTTAAGTTGAAAGGTTGGCCGGATGTTGACTTATGTGTAAACGACTCCGAAATTAAGTTTTGATGATTCCGTTAGGTTTGGATGGTGATTTTGGACTTGGGAGTATGCCCAAAATTTTATTTGGATATTTTTAGAATGTTTCGACACCAATCGGCGAAAGTTGAAAATTTGAAGGTTTAGAAGGTTCACAAGTTTGACCGGGAGTGGACTTTTTGGCATCGAGGTCGAATTCCGATTCCGAAAATTGGAACAAGTCTGTAATGTTATTTAGGACTTGTGTGCAAAATTTAAGGTCAATCAGACGTATTTTGATAGGCTTCAGCATCGAATGTGGAATTAGAAGTTCATAAGTTCTTAGGCTTGAATCGATGTGTGATTCGTGTTTTTATCTTTGTTAGGTATGAATTGAGACCTCGAGAAGGTCTGTATTATATTATGGGACTTGTTGGTATGTTCGGATGGGGTCCCGAGTGGCTCGCATGTGTTTCGGAGTGAGTTTTGAGCGAGTCTGGGCATTTTGGCACTCTACTGTTGTTCTCGAACTTTGGAAGTGCGGGGGGCATATTTTGGGGTGCTGAGGTAGAGGAAAAGTGTGGACCGCAAAGGAAAAGTGTGGACCATAAAGGAAAAGTGCGGACCACAGAATTCCTCTCGCAGCCGGATAAAGGAGATTATGCATATTCGATAGTCCGACGTTGAAAGCTTATATATTTTAATCTATAAGGAATTTGGAGATGATTCAAAAACGAAAATTGTAGCTCTTTGAGTCTAGTTTTCTGAAAAGTATACCATTAATCATTTGGACATTTGTAGAGAAAGTTATGGTCAATTTACTGAAGCCTGGTAGTGTAAATGCTGCTGAAGTACAACCGCACGATTTAGATTGCGGCCGCATAACCTGGGATGTGCGGCCGCACAAAACAATGTGCGGTCAGCACAATGGGAGGTCAGATTTTTGTACTTTATAAATGAGGGTTAGATTATTATTTCATATTTGGACTTTGGGATCTCGGTTTGTGGCGATTGTTCATGGGATTTTCAAGAAATTCATCGGGGTAAGTGATTTTAACTCGGATTTGGTTAATATACATGAATATATCATTATTTTCATCATTTAATCAGTATTTTGAGATGTAAGTTTGGGAAAAATTGTAGAAATTTTATAAAACAAATTTTTTGGATTTGAATATCGATTCAGAGTCGGATTTGACTGAAATTAGTATGGTTGAACTCGTAATTGAATGAGTTGTCAGATTTTGTGAGTTTTGTCGAATTTCAAGATTTGGGCCCCACTGTCGATTTTTCTAACATAGTTGAAAATTTTCATAAATTGTTAATTTGTAAGCATTGGAGTAAATTGTGATTTATTTGCACGTTATATGAATAGATATGAATCGATTGGCTTGGATTAAGGAGACAAGAAGGCGTATGGAGGTTGATACGTGCGGAATAGAATTTTTAGAGTATTGTTTATCTTGCTCGGCATTGGATTCAGCTTGTTTGAGGTAAGTAACATCTCTAATCTTGGAGCTGAGGGTATGAGCCTTGATTATACGTATTTGTTTGGAGGTGACACACATTCTAGGTGACGGACGTGTGGGCGTGCGCCGTAGAAATTGAGATTCGGTTGATTCTGTAGAGCTATATAGTAAATTAACTTGTATTTTTTCATGTATTTTTATGTGTTAGAGAAACTGAGTTGTGACTCATATTAGAAATCATGCTTAGGAAAATGTTGGTATTACTGGGACCCTCTAGGTTATTTCTACTGTCGAATTATATGTTTAAACTGTAATTTCATACTCAGTCATATTTATTCATTGCATATGATATCTCAGTGTCTGTTGTTGTTTATTGATATATCACATCATCATTTTTGGGTTGATTTTCATGACATTGTGAACCTGAGAGACTAGAGAGATTGATGACTGAGTGAGGCCGAGGGCCTGATGGTAAGGATATTTATGGGATCGGGATGTGCGTCGCAACATGTTTTATTGATTTATGCCATGATTGACTTGATATAGCTTGCGCTGAATGAGCCCCTCTGGAGTCTTTACACACCCCCAGTGAGCGCAGGTACCTACTAAGTGCGAGTACCGAGTGCCGAGAGATTGGGAGGATTGAGTGACTGTGAGGACTGAGTGACTGTGAGAATTGAGTGACTGTGAGGATTGAGTGACTGGGAGGACTGAGCGAATTGATACTCTGAGAGTATGCATATGGTTTTATCACTGAGTTGCATCGCATTCGACATGCACACTTGACATACATGCATAAAGATGCATTTTTCCTCATGATATACGGTATCACGTCATTCATGACTTCTCATACATATTGACATGTAGGCATAGAGATGTATTTACTCATGCCATTTGAAAATGAAACATTTACCTATTGAAAGTTTTGAGAAAAATCACAAATCTCAGACTTACTCATATTTCGGTGACTTTCGGCAAAAGATTTGAGTTTTACTATTATACTTAAAAAGAAAATGTTTACTTTTCTAGAAATGTATATGAGTTAAGCATTTTATTATTGAGTTATTACTAGTGCTGCTTTAAATTGTATTGTTATGAGATGTTATTGGTTATTGGTATGGACTCTGAGCTTGGTACAAGCTCGTCACTACTTTCAACCTAAGGGTAGGTTTGTTACTTATTGAGTACATAGGGTCGGTTATACTCATACTATACTTCTGCACCGTGCGTGCAGATTTTTGATATTGATGTTGCTGCGTATGATGGGAGCTGCATTTGGAGATGTACCTGTATTCCGGTCATAGCTGCCTCTTGTTCATGGTAGCCTTAGATTTATGAAAATTTGTTTATGTACATTTCGTACATATGAAGTATTTATTTTATACCTGCTTTGTAAATCCTAATCTTAGAAGCTCATGATTTGTACTACCAGTCCTTGGGGAGTGTATTAGAGTTTGTTAAATATTAATTGAATCGGATTGTTGTTATTTGGCTTACCTACCGGGTGAGGTTAGGTGCCATCACGGCTAGTTGTATTTTGGGTCGTGACAAAGTGGTATCAGAGCTCTAGGTTCATAGGTTCTACAAGTCATGAGAAAGTGTCTAGTAGAGTCTTGTGGATCGGTATGATGATATCCGTACTTATCTTCGAGAGGTTACAGGGTATTTAGGATAATTTGTGATCTTTTTTTCCTTATCATGCGGAATTGATTCAGCTTGAAACATAACTCTTTGAATTCCTTCCACGCATTCGTGTGCGCATGTGAGTGCTCGGTATCAGATGTGCATCGTCGGCTTGCGATTCCATGAACGAGGTTCGAGATGTATATTCTGTATTTTGGTGATTGGCCAGTCGGGAGGACTTGGGGCCAAGTTTAGACCGCAACTTAGGCTCGGTAGCTTCAGTTATATGAACTTGTACATTTGGACTTATATGTCTGGTAGTGTCCGTATGAGTGGAATTTATGGCTTGATGTGCGGTTGAATAGCTATATGATGAGCATGATGTGACTGCGGAATATGTTCATATGGTTTGATTGTGACGAGAATAGTTTGCTTGAAACGTAAAAAAAAGGGCCATTGGGTGCTTGGTGTCTGTCTTGATTTGACGTATAGTCTCGAGTCAGAATGTGATGAAGGATCTTTCATGTTGTTTAATTGTGGAGCGAAGTTGATTTCCATGTCTTGTTGATGAGTTCGGACTTAGGGAGATTTAGTGATCGCGTAGTGATTGTGGCTGCGAAAGGGTATATCAAGATGTTAATTTTAGGCTAAGCATGTGGGTTATCTCGTGCGGAGTAATCTACGGAGTTGTGCTCCTTATAATGTTGAGCGGAGAGTTTCTTTTCTACCAGCGGGGTGTATGTGTTGAGATCTGAATTTGAATCTGGCTGAGAAAGTTGACTTGACTGTCAAGAGAATAAGTGCGAGCTTAGAGGATGATTGAGGTATTTTATGGTTGGTGTTGCATGAGCTTGAGATGAATTTTCGCTGAACTGACTGCGGTATTATGGCAGTAATAAAGTATGGATATTGTGAGTTATGGAATGTTTTGTTCTATGGCTTTGAGCCAAGTGGGGGAGTATGCTATCTACGATTTGATTGCGCGGTTATGTATTGTATTGGTTTTGGTTCGAGGCATACTTGTGGGTTAGTTATGACTTGCAGAGGTTGAGATCGAGGAAGACTAGAATAATGAAATTTCTGAATACAGGTTATATTGCGCTTTATGAGTATATGAAAATCATAGAATGATTAAGTTGTTATTTGAAGGATGTAGTGCGCGAGGAGTATGAAATTGATTAGTGGTGTTAAAGCAGCGTTACTTCTTTGAATGTTGTTGTACTAATGGGGCATGTGTTTTTTGGCCCGTTCGGTCGGTGCAATTTGGATTTGAGCAAAGTGGGTGACTCCCGAGAAAGTTCTAATGGGTTCGAGATTTATATATAGCAATTGAGAATTTTTTTTTTCGGACTTGTATGTGGATAGAATCTGAGATTTGCATTTGATGGTGTCGGGACTTGCGGTAATTCTATATGACTATGGATTCTACATTCCAGATAAGAAAGGTAAAATAACAATTTTAAATTCACATAAGGTACTTTCAGAGTAAGCGTTTCGGTTGTGGTACTTATGGGAGTGTTTAAGAAGAATACAATGGTTTATGGACCTTAGGGCGGTGTCATTTTATGTTAGGATGTCTTGTAGTGTACTTTGGGTAAGGATCATAGTGCTCTGACAAGGAGAAGTGTTAACTTGAGGGTAATTCAGAAGAAACTCGGAAAATATAGGACACGTGGGTAGTAGGCTAGACTAGTATGGTAATGGTATGCTCGGTTCTTTTGGGTAATTATGATATGGTGGGGCTTTACATATGTTATGGCGGCAATATTCTTGGGTTTGTTGACTTGTGTGGCTTGGTCGAGTTAGAGGAATTTAGTTCTGATAGTTGATTATGTACAAATAGATTTCAAAGTGTTCTTGATGGTTTCTACTATGGTTAGAGATGCATATTTTCTATTGGCGTGAGGAACATATTGTGTATTGTGATTTCCACATGGATGTGAGTAAATGGAAGGTTTCTATCTAATCGGCTATGTAATTTGCTGGTGACTTAGAATTGATAATGGGATTCTTGATATTGTCACATGATGGAATGATAGGTGTGGTGTGTTGTGCAGGATTAAGATTTACATGTACAAGGTGGCAGCTCATTCTTGAAGGGAAGGTCACGAATTCTGGACAAAATAGTCAGTTTCAGATATTTAGATGAATGTTATAACTGCTCGGTAATTCCTGAGAAGGGTGCGCATTTCAAAAGGCGCATTGTGTTTTGACTTACGGATGTTCATCAATATTGTGGCACTCACCTGGTTAATAGACTGTTGATATTCCAATTATTGCTATGTGGCACGAAAGAATATGGAAGTATTCCTCGTGGGATGATTGTGCATGAAAGATGTGATAATAATTCGAGTGCTGGAGTTAGGATTGGTTATGGTAATTCAAGTGTTCTATGAATTTGAAGACTGGGAGTTCTTAAAAGCATAGTGTTTCAGGGTTGCGACCTGTTTGAGGTGAGTATTTTATTTAAACTCAGTGGAGGCACTAGTTGCGTTAATTATTTGTGATAGCTATGCGCTATGAGTGCGCATATATGTGAGGTTTGAGCCCATGTGCGGGCATCGGGGCAAGTATTCATACTCGGAAGAATGCTTAGGCTATGATATGCCTAGAGTTGACTGTTAAGCGTAAGGTTATAATGTTTCTCATATTCGTAACTTTGTTGAGAACTATCTGGGCTATACTTAAGGTTACAAAGAGGCTAATTCCCTGAATAACTGGGTAGTTACTATTTCTGCGTTAACTTATCGATTTGAGTTGAGATAGCACACTTTGCACATGCCTACTCTATAGTGTGTTATTTATACCATTCCAGGAGCATAAGAGTCTTATTTCATTTGTCCTTAACATGTGTACTTATTTGATTGCTCATGTATAATATACTTAGACTGGAGGCATGTGACCATGCCATGCGGATTATGTTATTGGCACGTAAGTTGACCGTGCGGATCAATATACTGATATTATTGGCACGTGAGTTATTCGTGCGGGTCTATATATTGATACTATAGCACGTGAGTTGTTAGTGCGGGTGATGCTAATGTGAGCTCTAGGAGAGCTAGTTACCGTTATTAGATTCGCGTGTCATAGTTCTACTATATATGATGAGCTCAGAGCATTGCGGTTGTGGTGGTGCTTGTTGAAGTTGCGAAACAGTTCTCTTCCTTGAGACATTTTCCATTTTTGTGTACACAGATTGCGCAGTTTTTGGCTTGAGTTATATTGGTGTGGCATGTCTATGGGATAGTTGTGTTTGATAATATAAGGTCATTGGACCAGTAATGGGTACAATTAGGTTTGATCACTACGTGTTTGGGAGAATAATTGTAGAAATCATCTTAGATAATTGGCTATGGTACTTTTTGAACGAAGGAAAGCTCCCGGACCTATTGATCCATTAAGTGGTTATGAGATTCCACGTGTTTCATTCATTATTAGCAGTGTACGAAGGTTTTGGAATGAGGTTTTGTTTGATATGGGGTTTAATACTAGTACCAAGTTGGTTTTGAGTAGTTACTGTGCTTGGGAATGGTGTTGCGAGTATGCGAGTTATGTAGTATGTTATGTGATTATATCTGGGGTTATGGTGATGGCTTGATACAGCTTGTTCAGACTTATACATTGTGTAGATGTGAGATTCGGGTCTTGGAAAGAATTCTGGAGGTTAGGAATTGAGCTCCAAGTTTTGGGCTAAGGTTAAAATAATGATTTTCAATTGTGTTGTGTTGTGTTGTGAGGCCTATATGGAATAGGGTGACGTGGGATCACCCCCGGGTATGTGTGTGGTAAGGTGGAATAGTGATTTGATGGATTAGAACAACCTCTTGGCACGTTTGAGGATGAACGTATGTTTAAGTAAGGGAGAATGTAACAACCCGACCGGTCGTTTTGGGCATTTATGCTCCTTTCTACTATTTGAAGTCTTGAATAGCTTCATACGATGTATTATGACTTGTCTGAATTTTCAGATTTGGTTTTCAGATATTTCAGAGTTAGTTTGGAAGAATGAAATTCAAGGTTTAAAGCTTAAGTTGAAAGGTTGATTGGATGTTGAATTATGTGTAAACGACTCCGGAATTGAGTTTTAATGATTCCGTTAGGTCCGGATGGTGATTTTGGACTTGGGCGTATGCTCGGAATTTTATTTGGATATTTCTAGAATGTTTCGACACCAATCGGCGAAAGTTGGAAATTTAAGGGTTTAGAAGGTTCACAAGTTTGACCGGGGTCGGATTCCGATTCCGAAAGTTGGAACAGGTCCGTAATGTCAATTAGGACTTGTGTGCAAAATTTGATATCAATCGGACGTGTTTTGACAGGCTTCAGTATCGAATGTGGAATTTAGAAGTTCATAAGTTCTTACGCTTGAATCGATGCGCGATTCATGTTTTTATCTTTGTTAGGTGTGAATTGAGACCTCGAGAAGGTCCGTGTTATATTACGGAACTTGGTGGTATATTCGTATGGGGTCCCGAGTGGTTCGGGTGTGTTTCAGAGTGAATTTTGAACGATTCTGGGCATTTTGGTACTCTGATGTTGTTTTGGAACTTTGGAAGTGCGTGGGGCACATTTTGGGTGCTGAGGCAGAGGAAAAGTGTGGACCATAGAGGAAATGTGCGGGATCGCAGAATTCCTCTCGCGGCCGCAGAAAGGAGATTATGCAGATTTGATGGTCCGACTTCGGAAGCTTATATCCTTTAATCTACAAGGAATTTGGAGATAATTCAAAAATGGAAGTCGTAGCCCTGTGAGTTTAGTTTCCAAAAAGGTATACCATTAATCATTTGAACATTTGTATACAAAGTTATGGTTAATATACTGAAGCCTGGTAGTGTAGAGACTGCTGAAGTATTGCCGCACAATTTGGATTGCAGCCACAAAACCTGGGATGTGCGGCCGCACAAAAAAATGTGCGGTCAGCACAATGGGAGGTAAGAGTTTTGTACTTTATAAACTAGGGTTAGAGTATTATTTCATATTTGGACTTTGGGAGCTCGGTTTGTGGCGATTTTTCGTGGGATTTTCAAGAAATTTATCAGGGTAAGTGATTCTAACTCGGATTTGGTTAATATACATGAATATATTATTATTTTCATCATTTAATGAGTATTTTGAGATGGAAATTTGGGAAAAATTGTAGAAATTTCATAAAATAAATTTTTAGGATTTGAATACCGATTCGGAGTCGAATTTGACTAAAATTAGTATGGTTGAACTCGTAATTGAATGGGTTATCGGATTTTATCAGTTTCGTCGGATTACGAGATGTGGGCCCCACCTTCGATTCGTCGAGCAGAGTTGGAAATTTTCATAAATTGTTAATTTGTAAGCATTGGAGTAAATTGTGATTTATTTGCACGTTATTTGAATAGATACAGATTGTTTGGCTTGGATTGAGGAGACAGGAAGGCGTATGGAGGTTGATATGTGCAAAATGGAATTTCCGGAGTATTGTTTATCTTGCTCGGCATTGGATTCGGCTTGTTCGAGGTAAGTAACATCTCTAATCTTGGAGCTGAGGGTATAAACCCTGATTATACGTGTTATGTGAATTGTTTGGAGGTGACGCACATGCTAGGTGACAGGCGTATGGGCGTGCACCGTAGAAATTGAGACTCGGTTGATTCTGTAGAGTTGTATAGTCAATTAACTTGTATTTTTCCATGTATTTTTATGTGTTAGAGAAACTGAATTGTGACTCATGTTAAAAATCATGATTAGGCAAATGTTGGTATCATTGGGACCCACTGAGATCATTTCTATTGTCGAATTATATGTTTAAACTGTAATTTTATACTCAGTCATATTCATTCATTGGATATCATATCTCAGTGTCTCTTGTTGTTTATTGATACATCACATCATCATTTTTGGGCTGATTTTTACGACATTGTGAGCCCGAGAGACTGGAGAGATTGATGACTGAGTGAGGTCGGGGGTCTGATGGTGAGGATATTTATAGGATCAGGCTGCGCGCCGCAGCATGTTTTATTGATTTATGCCATGATTGGCTTGTTATAGCGCTTGGGCTGAAGGAGCCCATCCAGAGTCTGTACACATCCCCAGTGAGTGAATTGATACTCTGAGAGTATGCATATAGTTTTATCATTGAGTTGCATTGCATTCGACATGCACACTTGACATACAGGTATAGAGATGCATTTTTTCTCATGTTGTACGGTATCATGTCATTCATGACTTCTCATACATATTGACATGTAGGCATAGAGATGTATTTCCTCATGCCATTTGAAAATGAAACATTTACCTGTTGAAAGTTTTAAGAAAAATCACAGATCTCAGACTTACTCATATTTCGGTGATTTAAAGCAAAAGATTTGAGTTTTACTGTTATACTTAAAAAGAAAATATTTATTTTTCTAGAACTGTATACGAGCTAAGCATTTTATTATTGAGTTATTACTAGTGCTGCTTTAAATTGTATTGTTATGAGATGTTATTGGTTATTGGTGTGGACTCTAACCTTGGTACAAGCTCGTCACTACTTTCAACCTAAGGTTAGGTTTGTTACTTATTGAGTACATGGGGTCGGTTGTACTCATACTACATTTCTGCACCGTGCGTGCAGATTTTAGATGTTGATGTTGTTGCGTACAATGGGAGCTGGATTTGAATATGTACTTGTGTTCCGGTCGTAGCTTCCTCTTGTTCATGGTAGCCTTAGATTTATAAAATTTGTTTATGTACATTTCGAACATATGATGTATTTATTTTATACCGGCTTTGTAAATCCTAATCTTAGAAGCTCATGATTTGTACTACCAGCCCTTGGGAAGTGTATTAGAGTTATTTAAATATTAAGTGAACCAAATTGTTGTTATTTGGCTTACCTAGCGGGTGAGGTTAGGTGTCATCACGGCTAGTTGGACTTTGGGTCGTGACACTTAGAATACCTTTAAATATAGGTGGCGACTCTCTTTCATCAACAACAGAGAAACCACAAGTTGAATCATGTCTTTACTAGTGCAAAATAGGGTGCAACAACGAGGTCAGGTCAAGGCCATACTGGAATAAATAAGAAACATGACGAATAATTTAACAGTGCAATAATAATAACAATGAAAATGAAACAAGTAAGAAATATGCCACAATTAACTACACAGAATCAAGGCAAATAATGCATCACGGAAGAAAGAAAGAAATGTTAAGCCAAAAAAAAAAATAAAACAACCAAACACAAGTGAAGCAATAGAGAAGTACCAACAAGAGTCACTACCGAGGTACCACCTCGTAGTCTCAAATTATAAAATAATCCACCATCTTTACTTATATCACCGCGGGAGCCTTGCATTTAATTTTGAAAATAATTTTTTCTGAAATAGCATCCCGCGTTTTAGCCCACCTTATCACACCGCATGGCTTCAAGTAGTTCCCCTACTAGCAACACGCGTATCAAGACTACCTTATCTTACCTTATGCGTATCAATAACACAACGTATCATATATCTCACCTTAAGTGTCCCATGTCACAACTTGCCAAAGAAATCAATAACGACGGTGTTTTCACGATAAATAGCCCATGGCTCAACCACAATGTACACAAGAGTCTCAACAATAATAACCGGAAGTGAATAACTCAAAAATAATAGTATTTCACAACTTAACACTTTGCCTTATTGTAAATCACGGCCTTTATACCTCAATACTAATTTTAACAATAAGATATTCTAAGACTAACAACTTCAAGTAGAGAATTCAACGGTTACATAATGAATATGGAATAAAGGAAACAAGAACTTCAACTAAACATGTAGATCAATTAACAAGTAAAAGATAAGACAAGTAGAGCATGCGAAAATAGACTAATGGTGATGAATATAACATGTTAAGATAACTAAATTAAGGCATAAAAGGAATCTACATGGCTAAAACCGGTAAATTTCTACATTTAGCCCGTGTACACACTCGTCACATTGCGTACACGGCTTCCACACATCACAATTATCACAAAACAACACCAATCCTAAGGGATAATTCTCCCACGCAAAGTTAGGCGAGACACTTTCCTCAAAACATGCTAACTCAATCCACTAGTAGGCCTTTTCCTCGATTTTCCAATTCTGAATAGCTCGAATCTAGCCAAAACAACTTCATATCATAAATACAAACTATATGAAACTATTTCAAACAATAGAGTTACGATCTTTGCAAAGAAATAAAAAGTCAACTCAAAAAGTCAACCAGAGCTCGCATCTAGGAACCCGGCCAAAATTACAAATATTCGAACACCTATTCGATAACGAGTCCAAATATAGAAGAATTACTCAAATCTGACCTCAAATCGCCTTTCAAAACCCCAAAATTTAGTTTAGGACGTTTTCATAATTTTTCCCAAATTTCCAACTCAAATCACTAATTAGATGATGAAAATAACAATAGATTCATGAAATATAGTCCAATCCGAGTTAGAATCACTTACCCTCACTATTTCCTTGAAAAACTCTCGAAAAACCACCTCATACCGAACTCTCTTGGTCCAAATTATGAAAAAATGAGATGAAACCCACGTTTTGAAACTTTAAATTCTGCCCAGTTGTTCTTCTTCGCGATCGCGAAGCACAAATTTCACAGGCTGCCAAAATACTCTCCTCGAAAGCGGAACTCCACAAGGGAATGCTACTCACAAACTCCACAAGCTACGTGATCGCGGAACCCTTCACGCGATCGCGAAGAACAAAACGCGTGGACCTCCAGCCTCCTCCTTCCTTCTTTGCTGATGCGATCAATGACACGCGTTCGCGATTCACTGACTTTCCAAACTTTGCGATCGCGTAAACCATATAGTTATCACATAGAAAAACTTTCACCAATCGTTAAACAACTCTTCACGATCGTGAACCTCCACTCGTGATCATGTACAATGAAACCAACAACAGAAATTTCAGCAGTCTTCAAAGTTTCGAAATGCGCCGAACATGATCTGAATTACACCCGAGGCCCCGGGGACCTCAACCAAATATACCAACAAGTTATAAAACATAATACAAACACACTCAAAGTGTCAAATAACATCAAACAGTACTAGAACCACGAATCGCACATCGATTCAAACCTAACGAACTTTTGAATTTTCGAATTTCAAAACTAATGCCGATTCATACCAAAACAAGTCTGATTGACAGTAAATTTTGTACACAAGTCATAAATGACATGACAGACCTATTATAACTTCCAGAATCAGAATCTGACCCCGATATCAATAAAGTCAACTCCCGGTCAAACCTTCCAAACCTTCAACTTTCTAACTTTTGCCACTTCAAGCCGAAATGACCTACAGACCTCCAAATCAACTTTCGGATACGCTCCTAAGTCTAAAATCATCATACGGAGCTATTGGAATCGTAAAAACTTTATTCTAGAGTCATCTACCTAAAAGTCAAACTACGGTAAACTCTTTCAACTTAAAGCTCCAACTTAGGGACTATGTGTCCCATTTCACTCCGAAACTCACCCGAAACCAAAACCAAAACCAAACACCCCGGCAAGTCACATAGCCATAATGTAACATAGAGATGGTAATAAATAGGGGATCGGGGCAATAATACTCAAAATGACCGGCCAGGTCGTTACACCACCGATGTGCACTAGCCTTGCAACATCGTTAGTTGTTGATCATCTCAAATACTGCTAGCCAAACCTTTACGATAGCTCGACAAAATCTCTTCATGCTTTTAATAGCAGTCGACTCTCCAATTTTCCATATTCGTCTGTGGAATCCACTAGCAAACCATATGCCAATATTCTAAACATGACTATGATTTTTTGTAGAGTAGATAATCCAAATCTACCCATCGCATCATCTTGTTGTTCGGAGTACATATCATGACCTTTAATTGCATCAACAATTCGAAGGAATAAATTTTGGGACATCTGATATCTACAATGAAACATACCCTCATTAAAGCGTGAATTATCTAAAAACTAATCGAGAAATAAACTATTATCAACACCTTCACGATCTCGATTGATTACCAAATGACCTGGAATGGAGCCACCTATGATAGGATGATTATTTTGATTTTTTTGCAAACACAACAATACATAATTGTTCATGTGAATTTTTTGCATGCACAATTGCATCTCGACTTCATCATCGCAAACTAAAGATGATGATGCTGCTGATGATGAAGAGGAATTTGAATCATTATTATTACATGAACCTCCCATATAGAAATTTATTTTCAAAAGAAAAATAGGAATATTTAATTTGATTTTGAAATAAATTGGAAATCCAATGTCTGACGATAACATTGCCTAACCGCTTCTGCTCTGACTGAGTTGACTGTCACACCTGACTTCTATATCCTCCATTGATATCCTTCCTTATTGTTGCCGGCCTAAGCATAAGGTTGCTAAGTCAGATGTCTGGTGAACACATTCGTGAAACTCTTTCATTTCATAGAAATGGATACTTATTCTTACGAAATAAATAGCATTTCCTATTGATTCGTCTTCTGAATTATCTGTCACTATGTTGTTCCCAAGGTATTATTTTCCTAAATGATGTTCACTTTTATAGAATGAAATTTATTTTAAAAGATAAAATAGGAATAAGGATAAAATATATCGGACGGTTGATATTAGGATGAAATCCATTCGACGGTTGTGTCTACTAGTTGTCTACACATTGAATAATGTGTAAAGTTTTTTTAAAAGATAAAATAGGAATAAGGATAAAATCTATCGGATGGTTGAGATTAGGATGGAATTCATTCGACGGTTGAGATCAAGATAAAATCTATCCTATTCTTATCTACTAAATTATTGTATCTACTAGTTGTCTACACATTGAATAGTGTGTAGAGATTTTTTTAAAAGATAAAATAGGAATAAGGATAAAATTCATCGAACGATTGAGATTAGGATAAAATTCATTTGACGGTTGAGATCAAGATAAGATCTATCTTATTCATATCTACTAAATTATTGTGTCTACTAGTTGTCTACATATTGAGTAACGTGTAGAAAATATTTTAAAAGATAAAATAGGAATAAGGATAAAATTCATCGGACGGTTGGGATTAGGATGAAATCCATTCGACGATTGAGATCAAGATAAAATTCATCATATTCTTATCTACTAAATTATTGTGTCTAATAGTTGTCTACATATTGAATAACGTGTAGAGAGTTTTTAAAATAGATAAAATAGGAATAAGGATAAAATCCATTGGACGATTGAGATTAGGATGAAATTCATTCGTCGATTGAGATCAAGATAAAATCTATCCTATTCTTATCTAATAAATTATTGTGCCTGCTAGTTGTTTACACATTGAATAATGTGTAGAGAGTTTTTTAAAAGATAAAATAGAAATAAGAAAAAAATCTATTGGACGGTTGAGATTAGGATGAAATCCATTCGATGGTTGAGATCAAGATAAAATCCATCCTACTCTTATCTACTAAATTATTGTGTCTACTTTATCTCTATATATTGAAGTGTCAACATACCCTTCCATAACTACAATTGGATTTTATTTTTCTTTATCCATATAATCCATTTTTCCTAGCGGCAATGTTACATAAAAGGTTAAGTTATCAGAGGTAGATTATAGATCAATATAATCAACAATGGATGGATAAAAGTTATAAAGTATGAGATGAGATTAGGCCGTCATTCTTAAGATGAATAGTAATGTGGAAGCAGTAAAGGACATAGATTTATACATATGAGATAAGCAACGAAGGTAACCAGGAGTTTGGCAGTAGACCTCAGTAAGGATAAATCGAGATAAGAGTCATGGTATAGTATGACCTACCTAGGTGCAGTAAAGTCATACGGATGGATAAACAAAATAAGGTATAGCAATATTCGTGAGTTCAACAAAGTACCGAAGGAAGAACTTCGGTATACCCATAGATGCCCAGAGGGACATCCTGTCAAGCTCTGTATATGTTTACAAAGTGAAGCCTAGAGATTGGCCAAAAACTGGAGGAAAAAGGAGAGAAGAGTCACATAGGTGCACATATAAGGAAAAAGTCGTACATACTACATGACAGAAGGTAGCAAGAGTTACGAGATTAGAAGAATTCCGACCACAGGCCGTGGTGTGAGAAAGAGACCTATAAGTGGGAATACCCTGAACCTTGGATTTATTCACATAACAGTTGCCTAGATGGAAAGGAGAGTACTAAAGTATTCGGAAGACATAAAAATGATAAGTGCACCAGTCAAAATTCGAGGACGAATGTTCCAAAGGGGGGAATAATGTTACACCTCATATTTTCCTATGTGAAAGTACGCCATAAGTAAATTGATGAAAGCTCGAAAATGAGATATTACATCCCGCATTTTTCGTACGTTAAAGTTTCATCGTAAGTTAATCGACGTAAGTTCGGGTATGAGATTATTTTAAGATTATAAGCATTTTATGCTATTTCAAACAAGTAATGAGTAAATTCGTAAAGGTGAGAGGGTAAGCAAATCGAAGAAAATGAATTTTGTCGACATTTGACATTTTGGGAAAAAATACGGCCGAGCTAAAATACCCGGTATTTATGGACTAGTACCATACAAGGTACCACATGGCCATGATAGTAAAGTGTATAATGTATGTTAAAAGTGAGTAGTATTTTAAGTAAGTGGAGATAATTCTTAGTTATGTGAGTAATTGGTTAATTATTGGGTAATGGGACATTACCTAGTTAATTAATAATTTTTGGTGGGAGATTAGCTAATTAATTATAATATTTGGATAAGT
>AWOL01S0016919.1:66051-107180 GCA_000715115.1 Nicotiana otophora
TGCCCAAAGGGGCCTTGATGATGAGTATTAACTCACACAAAAAAAAGTGGCAAATTTTGGAGGGGTTCTTTGCTAAGTCATCACCTAGTGGGGCCCACACCCACTAAAGAAAGACTTCTTAAATTCAACTAATTTCATACAAGAATGATCAATTTACAATCTTCAAGTCTAATTCACAAGAAACGTGAATTAGAACTAAGGAAAGTGGCAAAAGTGGGTAAGAGTAATAATTGTCTTGTCCCCGTGGGACCATGACAACTAAAGGTTGGTATGACTAATAAGTATTATACATTGGTGTCACACTTTGAAATAAGTGATCTTACTAAGCATTAAAGTCAAGTGGGGCCTACCAAGCAAGACATTGAAAGAACTCATTTGAAACTTCAAAGAATTCATTTTGAACTCTAAGGCTTTGGACGTGAGCTTCATATTCAGTAACGTGAGCTTTCAAAATAATTCAGTAACGTGAGTTTTCATGGATCTTCAAGAATTCAAAAACGTGAGATTTCATACAAAGTTATACTACATAATAGCAACGTAAAATTTTGCGGTTCTAAAGGAGTACGATGCAACCTTTTCCTAGAACATCATACTGAATTTTTCCTACTCCAGGTATGTTAAGGCTATCTCTTCTTTCTTTTGGCATGATCCAAATGATACAAACGAAACGAGCGAAATACGTAACTTTCATAAATGACTCTATTCATAGAAATACTAGGGGTGTATATATTCTTGATTTTTCATGTGAATTATTATTATATCCTCTGTTCATGGGTCCCAGAAAAATATGTATTTAATAAAGTTTGTCCGAAAGGAATATTAATTTTATGATATTCGAGAAATCTTATTAACGTATTTCTTATGCATTTCATGCATTTATACATATACATTGACCCATTACCAGAAGGCGTTATGTACGCATATATTATATGTATATGCGATATGGGAAAAGGTTAAGGCGTTATATACGCACCACCACCTGATCAGCTGGTATACGTTGATGATTTTGCCTACAGTGGCTGGGATGTTATGATGGGATGCCCTCAGAGGCTTGATGATGTTATGTACGCATATACCTATGCATGGTATGACATTTATACGCACATGCATGACATTATAAATTTTCATGATTCATAGAGCTATTCAGAAGTACAAGTTGAGTTCTTTACTCCATGTTTCTTTCATGTCTTTTATATACTACTGTTATGCCTTACATACTCGGTACCTTATTTGTATTGACGTCCCTTTTGCCTGGGGACGCTGCGTTTCATGTCCGCAGGTCCCGATAAACAGGTTGAGAGTTATCCTAATAGGCTATCAGCTCAGCAGAAGGTGTTTGTGCACTACACTTGCTCTGGAATTGCCTATTTAGTCAGTATGATTTGAATATGTATTATTTGGTATGACGGGGCTCTGTCCCGACCTTTATGATATTTATGTACTCTTAGAGGCTTGTAGACAAATGTCATATATAGGGATACTGGTATGGCCTTATAGGCCAGTACGTAATATGTATAAGTCGGTATATCAAGTTGGGTCACCCTATATTGAGTATTTCCTCATGTTTTGTTCTACTTATCTCACGACAGCCTCTCCGACTCAGTTACCTATGATAGTATGATACGAAAGATATGTTACGTTGGTACTCGGTTGGGTAAGGTACCGGGTGTTTATCGCGACCCATCGATTTGGGTTGTGACATCTATCCTCCTTAATACAGAGGTCAAAAGACAAAGGGAAAACAACCATATAGACTCCTCAATGTATTGCTAAAACAAGAAGGTTATAGGGAAGCAGTAAACAATACTTGGGCGCATGACATTCGGGGATAACACTATATATACTATGTGGAGGAAGTTGAAGCTACTGGAGGAATCCACCAGAGATATGTACAAAGCAATGTTTTCTATAGAATTTAAGCTGAAAAAGTTAAGGGAGCAGTTGAAAAACACCCAGGAAACATTGAATGAAGACTACTTTAATCAGAGGTGGACCTAGGATTTGAGCAGGACGGGGGCACCATTGTCTTAAACATGCCAATTACTAGTGATAAAGTTCGCGCAACTATATGAAAATATATATGATAACTTATCAGAAAAATACAAACTTTAATATTATCGAATATCATCAATGTGATACTAATATAACAAAAGTACATCATTTGTTCATACTTGAACTCGACGCGCTTTCATATTTTGAAAACGGTCAATAATAGCATCATTACTTACATTTGTAAATACTTCCTTCTCAAAGTAACAAACTAAACCATCATTTAAAAATGTATCACTAATACTACTACGTAATTCATCTTTGATGTACTTCATGGATAAAAATGCTCTTTCCACCGTTGCAGTCGCGATAGGTAAAATTAGAGTTAACTTTACAAGTAAATAAACAAGTGAATAACTCTCTGCAAGATTTGTCTCAACCAAGGCTTTTGCTAAATCACCAATTCTTTTCAAATCAGAAAACCTAAGGTCACCACATCGCATGTGCAATATGAAAGTGTCAAGTTGGTGACTAAGGTCTCAAAGCTTTAATTCGCCAAACTCATCTGGATAATATTTGGCCAATGCCATTATTTTTTCCTTATCAAAATTAGCAAATGAATTAACCGGATTCAAGCTAGCCATACCAAGAAGCAAGCTACCATTCACAACAACAAAACGACTGTTAAGCTCCTGAAGCTGCAAATCAATCACAGAATAAAAAAGATCAACACGTAAATGATGTGAATACGTAACAGTAGAAGGTCTACGCTTTGACTTTCCAGGAATATAGAATTTTTCCATATTGGGTACAACAATATCATGTTTAGCACAAAATAAAGAAACGTCATCCATCAATGACACCCATCCATCTTATCTCATTACTTGCAACCTTTCCTTTGTGAGGTCAAGAAATATCATGGCATTAACAATATCTTGCTCTTTCTTCTGCAAAGCTTTAATCAACTCGTTCGACATCATCAACACTTTCAATATCAAGTGAAGCAAGAAAACAAGTCAAATGCATTGATTTTACTCAAAAACGCTTCTGCTTGTAATCTATCATCAGCCTCAGAACCTTCACATTCAACCACCTCAAGCACATGAACAATAGATGAAATAAAATAACAAAGTTATCCAACGTTCTACAATGTGATCCCCAACGAGTGTCACCTGGCCTTTGAAGCCCTCGCTCTTGATTTAATCCTTTCCCACTTTGAAGTTCACCACTCTCTAGCAATTTCTCCAACAATTCTGCTTGATGATCATGAAGTTGATCTCTACGCTTAAAAGATGCTCCTACTTCATTCAACACATTAGCAATTATAGCAAAGAAAATTTCCACCTCCTTATGTTTTTAGCCACAGCTACAAGTGTCAATTGCAATTGATGGACAAAACAATGAATACAATATGCCGATGGAGTTTGTTCTAAAATTAAAGCTTTAAGACCATTCACCTTTCCTTGCATGTTACTAGCTCCATCATATCCTTGTCCACGTATTTTAGATGGACCTAATGAGTGTTTCAACAGTAAAGAATATATTGCTTCCCTCAATGACTTTGCAGATGTATCACCAACACGAACAAGACCAATAAATGGCTCATTGACTTGGTCTTTTTTGTCAACATACCGCAAAGCAGGGGACATTTGTTCATGGTATGAAATATCCTTGAACTCATAAACTAATATCCCAAAATAATCCCCTCCCAAGTCATCAATTATAGCTTTCACAGTTTCTTGTGCATAAGCGCTAACGATATCCTTTTGAATTTTTAGTGAAGTCATCATATCATTTTTTGAAGCATGTTTTAATATAACTCTATCCACATCCGGAAGCCTCTATGCAAGCCATTCCAATAGCCCTAGAAAAAGGCCTTTATTTTTGGAAGATTCACTTTTATCGTGACCTCGAAAAGACAATCCAAATTCCAAGAGGAACCTTGCAACATTAATTGAGGTATTTAAACGAATTCAGTGATCACTTCTTTATTTCTCGGATTGCTTGTTAAAAAAAACTTGAATTGACTGAGATTGATTAGACAAGTCTAGCATCTTATTGAAATACTTATGGTGGAGATTATTTACTTCACCAACATGTAAAGTAAGTCTTTCCGAAGCTTTATTCCAAGCCCTAAAGCCAGTTTTTGTGAAAGAGTCATCTGTGCTTCCATAAACATAATTATTCTTGAATAAATAACAACATAAATAAAATGCCGCATCTTTCTTCACATATACTCCAACCATCTAGAGTTTGAATCTTTAAACCAACCCGGACTAAATTGACGCATTTTCTTTCCGAATAAAGTTTTATGGAATTTGTAATCAACCGGTTGGCAAGGCCCTTGTTTAATGTAGTATTTTATCACTTCATCTCATATTCTAAGGCTATATTTATCAATGGGTATTCTCTCTCCGGGGTCGGGATTTAGTGATTCCACATCAAATTCATCGACTAGACAGGAGGAATTCTCTCTAAAACTAGAACTTGGTTGAGAAGAATTAAACCTCGTCAAAAATACGTCCATATCAATTTACAAGAATAAGAACTTCCTACAAAATAATGGTTCAATTCAATTTAAGTGTCCATCAAGAATAAAAGCAAACTTTCAATAGTGGAATCACACCTCTTCTATCAAGAACAACACTAAGAGAATATAACAGGGGAATCACTCAATCACACCCCTTCTATCAAGAAAAAAGAAAACACAACATTTAAAATAGAGAAATTACACCCTTTAAAATAGGAACACTTACCAATTTGTGAAATTTTTTATCCTTGAAGTAAAAATGCTTTTAGTTCAGCAAAATATAATATAATTGATCTTGTCTTGTAATATGCAAATGGCAAACCCTGCAAAAATATTAAAGTTATACTACGACACTTTGTGAATAAAAAATTTCCCATATTCAAGTTATAATAAAGGCTTACTGCTTAGTATAGCTACTATGAGAACAAGTATTAATTAAATTAAACAAGTTCGAAATTTCACTCTAGTCTATAAAACAAATGCCGTAATTCAAAGTTTTTGTTTGAAAAGAAACACTTCGGTGAAAGAATATTTCAAAATAACATTAGCACACAATATTCAAATGCCTACAAAATTAATTTGGCATTTACTTTTTGGCTCTAAGACTCTTTGTAGAAAGCAAATTTTTTATACAAAATTATTTTGCTAAGTTAATATTTTCAAAAGAAAACAAAACTTACTCAATAAAATCAAGATTTTACTCAAATAAACTTACTATTTCAGTTGAAGAAGAGCCTTAAACCTAGTAGTTGTCGCCGATTCGGACTGCCGGTTACCGGATTCGAGCTCGAGCAAAAGCTAAATAGGGTTAATTGAAAAAAGGATTTTGTTTTTTAGCAGAAGGGTGTAGCGGTTTGTTTTGAGAAGAGAGGTGGGTTTTGTTCTTTAGTTTGGAAAAGCATAAAGGTTAAGACTTTAGGTTATAGGGTTAATTGAAAAAAAGGTTTTGTTTTTTAGCAAAAGGGTGGAGCGGTTTGTTTGGAGAAGAGAGGTGAGTTTTGTTCTTTAGTTTGGACAAAATGATAAAAGTTAAGACTTTAGGGTGACTATTGTGTATTTGTGTGCAACAGTACAAGTATTAAAGAATTTAAAAAAAAAAAGTAAAAAACAGAAGAAGTACAGAAGTCAAGTTTCGAACTTGAAACCTTCAAGTAACTAAAGTGTTTAAGCAGGCTACAAAACCAACGCGTCTGACTTGTTTTTGTATATTTAGGGGGCCTGATAAATTATTTAAGGGGTCCCCAGTGTATATATAAATATATTTACAATATTTTTTCCGAGGCTAACGGGTTTCGGTGACCCCCTAACCCTAAAGTAGGTCCGCCTCTTACTTTAATCCACAACTAATTGAGGAGAAAAAGGCTACTTTGGTATTGATGAGACTCATAGCTACCTATTTTTCCAGTGCTCATATTCTAAGGAAGCATGAGCATTACTAGATAGAACAATCAATAGGACAATGAAGTAGCTCGGCTATATGAGAATGTCAATAACAGAAGCTCCACTGGTGCAGTACTGAGGTTCTTATTTACAACAGTAGTATATCACATATGGGTAGAAAGAAATAATAGGAGATTCCAGCAAACCAAGCGGGAGCTGTGATAGGCTCAAGGAAATAGCACTACAGTTACACAGTGTAGGGCAATGACTGCACAAATAGCAAACACACATTAGAGAGACTAAATAGTTATCCTTGCTGAATGATCTAGCTTTGGAGGCAGCTGCTATGCTTAGACCCTTCCTAGAAGGTGTGAAGCACAGTAACTAGCCGTGTGGCAATAGGAATTCATAGTCGTTTTTCTTTGATTATTTTTGAAAGAGCCTGACTTTGGCTAATGAGCAGGTTGTGTATATTGATACTTTGGCTAATAAACTTTTAATCTTTAACCAAAAATTAAAGAACAATATTAAAAGTGAATAAAAGAAAAGGATAATTCTTATTGATCCTGCTTCTGCTCGAAGATATGTGGCTAGCTTAGTAACAATTTAATATAATGATGTAGAAAGTACAAGAGTCTTCCGATGGATTACAAAGTGAGAAAGGTGGAAGTTTAAATAATAAGCTTTTTCATAACCGTTCCATGATATCTCGTCTGCCTGTTATCCTCATTACTCCACAGTTTTCGCATATTACGCTTAAAGAATTTGTAATTGCTCCGTAATTAATGTCGAATCCCTTCTTATTTGGGATTGAGTATTTTTTTTATTTCTTTTCGTACATATGACTCTTTAGCGGAATCAATATCAATGATCCTGGTATCAATAATTTTGACTTCAACTGATCTCGAATTCGTTCTTCAAGTAACCTTCCAACCTATTGGTCATTTTCGTGCATGCGATTTAGCATCGTACATCATGTGCCAATGATTTATTTATCCACGTAGTAGGCCCATTTTTTACAAATATAGATAGTCCCCTCTCCCGGCGGATTTGCATCTATATCCAGTTTTTGGGTCACGATTTAACTTATACCCGCTTTGCAAAAACAGTTGCAAGCGTACCCATTTTTCGAGTAACTTCCGACATACGGGGCCTGAAGTAGCAAGAATTTATGTCTGAAGTTTGAACTTCAGAAATTTTTGCCTGAAGTGTGACCTTATCAAAGTAAAACTTCAGATATTTTCGTCTGAAGTTTGGCCTGACTTGCAAAATCAATCAAAAAAACTTCAGTTCATAGTGCAAACTTCAGACAAATTAGTCTGAAGTTCTTCAGTTTGTAGTGCAAACTTCAGACAAAATCAGCTTGTTATATTTGAACTTCAAATAATTTTTTCTGGCCTGATAGTTGCAAACTTCAGACAAAATTTAACTTGGTAATGTCTGAAGTTTGGCCATGCAGTCCCAAACTTCAGTTGATACTTCTTCGAGTTTTGACAATAAACTCTTGTTTTATTATTTACGTACTTTGTGTTGGGGTGCAAACTTTAGACAAATTAGTATGAAGTTCTTCAGTTTGTAGTGCAAACTTCAGACAAATTAGTCTGAAGTTCTTCAGTTTGTAGTGCAAACTTCAGACAAAATCAACTTATTATATTTGAACTTCAGATAATTTTTCTTGGCATGATAGTTGCAAACTACAGACAAAATTTAACCCGGTAATGTCTGAAGTTTGTCCCTGCAGTCCCAAACTTCAGTTGATGCTTCTTCGAGTTTTGACAATAAACTCTTGTTTTATTATTTACGTACTTTGTGTTGGGATGTATTAATGTTTGAGAGGCAGTGGCGAGTCTTTCTTTCTTCTTGATTTGTTGCTTTGTCCAATTTCCAGAAACAATAATATGTGTAACTTACAAGATAACATGTTTGAGAGAGAAAAGAAAAAGAAGAGAAAAAGAAGAGGAGGAAGAAAGGAGCGCATGCAGAGAAACTTGCACGTGTGGTTCTGGCATGAATGAAGTTGAATACCCGATCTTCTTAGACATAGGTCGGAGGATCTGAAGTTGTCAAAATTAGGGTATATGTTAAATAATTTTAAAAATATGGGTATAGGTTAAATGGGGGCGACCAAATAGGGCACCCCATACAATTTTTACCTCTCCCCCAAACTTTTCAAATAATTACTAATGACTATTCGGGAAGTGATAAAACGTTTTGGCGGGAAATAGAAGCGTGTCTTAAACCTTGTTCCAGAATCTCAGTGACGTGTTCCAGAAGTAAAATGGCATGCACCGTTTCTATTTAATGCCCGAAACATGTATTTGCCTGTAAAACGATACAGTTGAATTTATAACGCGGTTTATAGACACGTGAATTAATTTGATCCAGAATTATAAAATAAATAAGAACTGAAATAAGATTATAAAATAAACTTTAAGCAAATACAAGCCTGGCTATGAACTTAGTCTCTCCGGTAATAGAAGTATGAACAATATTAAGAATAAGGTACTAGTTGTAGAATGAGAGCTAATTCAAGCTTTTGTGTACAGAATGTTGTGTCCAACAATGGATACAATTTCTCTTATTTATAGATGTATTTAAGGAGACAAGATCCCCCAAATCATGCTACTCTTGAATGAGAATAAAAAAGTCATTGATGGATGAATAATGGTTGGCTATAAATGCAGATATTCTCTGTAATGGCTGCTCATTGAATACTATCCAATATAAATTCTTTAAATTTTTATTATCGGTTATCCTGTCTTCGGAATTCATCCAGCATCAGTCACTTGCTTGAAACCGCTATCAACTATTTTCTGACTCACATCTTACATGTCTTCAGCTTCACGTGTCACCTCCTCATTCATCCAACAGTCACAAACCAATTTCACCGTATATAACACGCCCCCTACTTTTTGGTGACAATCCTTTAGTATTACTGGAAAGTAGAGAAAACATCTTTCCTTAGCGGGCAGATTTTTGAATAGTTTCTGACACTTGTAAGGACGCATGTCTCTTCGCATTTAACGACCCGAATACGTGTTATCCCACGATTTAGCAAATATTTTTTTCCACTTTTTGAGGTAATTATGACCATGATTTTTCTTATCTATAATCTTCTTCATCACTCATAATTTTTACTTTCCACCTTTACAACTCCTTCCTCTTCTCCGATTTACCTTAGAACCCTACTTGCAAAATTCAATTCTTTCAATAAAATCTTTCTTCACAAATTTCTTACCATCATGTCTTCTAACACTGATGCCCTTGGAAATTCTGGCATTCTCTTCATTGTAGGCCTAAAGAAGAACAAAACAAAAGAGGTTGATGTCGAGTCTGAACCTCCTAGCATGAACTCCATCATACCCCTTCAACTTAACACCAAATCTGATCTTCAAGAACAAAAAAGATCTCATTTACCCCAAAAGTGACAGACATTGGCCCGTTCGTAGGTACCATTCTTCTATTCGTCTTTCCAACATCCCTGTTGTGAAGGAAGACTGCGAATGGAACAATATTAAAATCTTCACTCCTAGCAACATAGAAAGGGTCACCTTCTCCAAGCCAGGGTCATGTATATTTATACATACCCTTTAACTTTAGAAGTGGGTAAAGAAATCGACCTAATAATTTTGGAATTTTTTCACCGGTACCAAAGTTGTTTGGCACAAGCAGGCCCATCAGTATGGCATACGGTGGCTTGCCTCTGCCAATTATGCTCTAAGACCGGGGAAACCCTAACTCTTGCTCACGTGATGAATCTCTACTCCCCAAATATCTTCCGTGGGGGGTGTGCTAAAACTTAACTAATGCAGTTATCATGCTCTCCTTACTAGCGTTGATGATGACAACGACCGTTGATGGATAAAACGGTTCGTTGTTATTACTACCGGAGACATCCTCCCGACTACATCACTTGCTTTTCCTGAATCATAGAATCTTCTTTGTAAGTCATCTGATATCTTTTCCTTTCCATATTTAAAAATATTTTCCTGCTTTATTAACCTTGCACTTTTTTTATTCGAGCTACTTATTAGGAACCACGAGGGGTTCAGGATCTGGCACAATGGGTACAAAAAATTCTGGATACTACTATACCGGAATCACGAATGTAAAAAAGAAATGGCCCCCAAATATGGGTGGAAAACCAAAAATCATGGTAAACAAATATTCTTCCTCTCTTCTTTCAATCTTTCAACATAACTTAGAATCTATTTATTAACTATCTTTTTGTACAACATAGGACTTCCGAAGGGATTCGTTGTTTGCCCCGATATCGAGGCTCTCGATGACCTAGTGGAAGTCGAACGAGTATTGCAAAATACCCTTAACAGGAGGAGAGCTCGTGAATATATTCTCACTTTTGGTGAAGGTACCTCATCCCATAGTACCCAGCCCAAAAACAAGAAACCAAAAAGGAAACGTACCTCATCGGCTGGGACCCAGGAGAAGAATGTGAAAGAAACACCAACCGGACTTGCCACAGTGGTCCTTGTTGATGAAGGAAATGATGATGAAGCGAATCCTCTTCAAAGAAGAAAAAGATCTTCATCAGTTCAACCGGATGCTTACCCGGGAGAGCTTCGAATACCACTACCATGGGAAGTTCAAAGGCTCTTTATCGAAATGGATTTGGTTGAAAATATCGATTCTCGTTTTTTGACTCCTATCGACGCCTCCGGTCAAAGGAGTTCAATTCATGATCTTCCTCCACCACCAACTTCTGAGCCGATAACAACTGCCTCTCCTTTTACACCAGTTGCTACCTCTCCACCAGCACCATCCAAACAAATGGAAGATGTTCCTTCCCCACGGTCACCCGACCATGGAAATTTAGGAAATACTTACTCGGCACCCACTCAAGACGCTCATGAAAAAAGAAATGTCATTCATACAGTTTTGAATGAGCGACATATACTTTTCAGGCCGATGGAGATTGCTAATTATCTGAAGCCACTGGCCACAGAAAAAGACTGGAGAAATTACCAAAGTGTCGTTGTGTGGTAGAAGAAGTCCATCAACATCCTCTTCTGTAAATGTGATGTCATCTTTTGAGAATTCTCGGATCCTCTTGCCATGAGTTACCGATATCTTCGTCTTCTTTCCCGCCAAAAATTTCACCCTATTTACTTCGTCTCCACTGAAGATCATGTTTATCGTCATATAAGGTGACCCTGCAGCCGGTTTTGATGGTTCTGCAACATCTCAGTTTTTTTCATAGTTGTTCTTGGCCCGATCACTTAAGATGACCATTCTTCAATAATGTTGCTACTCCTTCATGAAGGTGTCGACAATCCCCAGTCCCGTGACAGTGAGTTCCATGGAACTCACACCATAGATTAAGATCTCTTTGTTTAGGATCCAATCAGATTGGTTTTGGGAACCTAGCTTCTTTAATATTCCTCATAACCGACACTAGTTCTACCAAACTAATGTTAAAGTTGTAATTGGAGCAAAAGACTTGGAAATACATCTATGACGTTTTTGGATAGAAAGCTAAAAGTCACGATGAGTTTTCGAGATATGTGTGTATGCTTTCTCGTATATAATTTTGTATGTAATATCCGCTATTATAGGACTTGGGTCACAGAGAGCTCAATCTAGTGCTTCGATTGATAAGCATGCAGTCAACGAAGGTCAAGAATGAATTTGGAGAGTGGCCGCTTAGAAGCGGAACATCAAGGAATCATCAAGTTCCGTGCTGGCACATGATCCCGTTAGTCCTCTCAAGAAGAGAACTAGATCGAGCAAGAAGAAAACTAAAGGATCGGAGGATAGCCGGAGCATTCCCTGAGCTGAGCTAGTCCCTCTGATACTCTATTTCACCTCCTATGATGCCCCTCCCTATCTTCATGTTGGAGGATGATGAGGAAGGGAATTTACAAGAGCATACCAACGATGCATCCTTCGAGTCAGTTGAAGCCTTGTTTGATGTTGGTTCTGGTGGTTACGCATATGAGGTCCAACCTTCCGAAACTGACTCCCCCTCCTTCAACTCCGGAACCATTGCCCAAGGAGACGAGTATGCTTGGTTGAAAAGGTTGGTCGGCCCGGTGAACAGGAAAAATATGACTCCCATTCTACCGCCAGTTTGGTCAATGATATGGGCCATATTGTGTTTCAACACAACCTATATTCCTATGCTAGTAAGGGCAAAAGTGTTTTTGAGATTAAGAGAAACCAAACGAAATAGTTTAATATGTAATTGCTAATAATCCTTCTTGTAGTACAATTGTGAATCAATCAGAGAGAATGACTCCTCTATGTTAGTATACACAAATCTATTTATATATGCATAAAGAGATTATACATATTTATAGGGAATACAACTAATTTTCTCCCTCTCTAGCAGAGATCAACCTGAAATGGAAACTCATAACGGTAACCTTCTACTCCAATGCTGCCTCCTATAAACCTTTATGTCCGATATATACATGGCTAAACCACTAGGAAAAAGCCTTGCCTCTACATTCATAGCTCCATTTTCAGCTGATTTTGGTGCAAAGAAGCTGCATATAATCAACAGACCGCGAAGTTAGCAATCGTCACTGGTTCTACTTTCACATATAATTTCCCTATGTTTTCCAGTACCAGGATTTACCTGAATTTGCAGAGGAATCATAAGTCAAAAGTGAGTTCTCTGGAGTAATGAAGCTAGAATTATCTTCTTCCCTAACCCAGACAGGCTGATTGAATCCATCAATTTGCAACAGCTGTTGATACTGATTTCTATTCCCGCTGGTTTGTTCCTCAGGCCAAATCGATGGCGCAACTATGCCCGCGAAGTTACTATCCACTGCAGAACCACTCTGCTATTTTTCAAAAGCAAATGAAAACTAAGTATAAAATACAGCAACGATCTTTTCTCTTTAATAAAGACTATTACGGGTATGATACTCTGAACTTATGAACATAAATTATCACATTTTTTAGACGCTAAGGCCAATTAACAGATATCAATCTAAAGCTAGCAAAAAAGCTTAGACTTTGAAATAAAGCATAAAAGCAAGTGAATTCAAAATCCAACCATCGATTGTTATGATTTTAATCATTATCAGTCAATCCACGACGCCTTAATCCCTAATATATTGCAGCAAAACATGACACTTCAACATATTTCTGCATTTCCAGCATTGTAGAAAAGACAGTGTGAGATGGCTCATAACTTTTGATAAGGTTGATTGTAGAGATACCCTTGCCAATTCTCTGTTCACTGATTTAATGAATTGAAGACCCACTTAAATTGAGTCTGATAAAGGTAACTCCCAAGGCTAACAACATTATGGTATGGTAACAGGCAACCCTTCAATTGATCATGTTCCATATGAACAGTTCTATGGTGTAAATGTGCACAGACTGGCAGATAATAATGGTTGGTCCACAATTGACCACTCTTCTGACAATTAGGTTGGTTGAAACTAGCCCTTTAAAGATTTTAAAGGGGGGACCAAGAAATTTAACAGCCCTAAATACAATAATACAAGTCAGAATTGATAAAGTGGGTTAAAGCAAAAGTTGCAACCACAAACTGTTTATGTAACTCCAAATTTAAGTAAGTTGATGAGGAAGGGAAAACTTACTTCTGTAGCAAAGAGACTATCAAGGTTGAAATCTACTCTTGGGTTTACTGCAGCAAGTCTCATTGATAAGAACTGCAAGCCAAACAAACCTCCTTCAGGAATAGAACCGAGACCACTTAAATATAATCCAAAAACAAGAAAATAGGCAACACAATTTTTTGAACATTCACTTCTTAAATGGGATAACCTTGATCTATGACTATCTTCGACCACACTCCTAAAAGTATGTCTAAACGAAACAGGAGATAAGGCCTGAAGGCAACAAGGTTCGAATACTATATATTTACTATCCAAAGCTGACTTACTCTCCATGTAATACTAAAAACTAGAGGGAGTCACAATAAGAATCATTATTGGAATTTTCACATATGAAGTAACAACAAATATTGAAAATCCAAGATTTCCGCACTAATAAATAAGATGTGAGGATTTTCAAGGTCTTACCTCCACTTGACGCTGTAGGGATTGTACATGGTTAATGATCTCATCCAGCACCATCGCAGTACCTGAAATCTGCAAAACATAGTCCAATCTTCACAATGTGCTACTAAATTTGATTGAAATTATTTGTTTGCAAACATCAGTCTTCCAAGTGCTTACACTATAAAAAGGGAAAGTAATCAAATGTATAGAACTTCTGATAAATTATACTTTAACGAATAATTAGTTCATTAGATACTTTCTTTTTATGTGAACAAGCATAAAACTTTCTAGAGATAAAGTTAATTAATATCAATATGAGATGAAATCCGTGTTAAACTTGTGTCTCAAGATCAGTTTTAAATTGTTGCTTGTTGGATTTTTTTTTTCCCATGAGTTGGATGTTTTTTGGTTTCTCATTTATTTTGAAAGATTTTAAGGAATTATAATATTTTTCTGACAAGGAGTTATAACATATATTTCATGTATGAGCTACTATTCATAATCAAAATCAAGAAAGAGCTAACTATCAAGTATAAACATCTAATAAACAAATGCAAATGATAAGCACGGTAGGTAAATGTGTATAAGGTTACAGTTTGATCTAAACGCCGTGAGAAATAATGTCATATATATATATATATATATATATGAATATATATATATGGACCACCAGGTGAATACCCTCACTGCCAAGAAAGGCAAACATACACTGCATTAACTGCCTGGAAGAAAAACAAACCATTGTAAAGCAAAATAGGTTTTCCTTTCTATGGTTCAACTTACCTATTCTAAAGATAGTAAACTACAGTTTTTAATTATTTCTGTGGACGCTATACAGTACCTACATACGACCCTTTAGAGGACTCCAAATTCAATCAATCAAGAATCCCAAAGTACTATATTGGCTTTGAATTAATTACGCCTATATCTCAAAGAGTTTTTAAGTTTTGTGCATTTTTACACAACAGATAACTTTTCATGGTTAGCCTGATATAGTAACTTGAAAATAGAGTAGTAAAGTAACATACGATAGTATAAAAAATTCTTTTATATTATTGGTGTATATAACTTAAAATCCTTTCACAAACAGATTATGATGGATACACTACTTTGATACATGACACCAGGTATTATATGCAAAAAATCATGTTGCTGGCCCGAGGTTTTTGAACTTCTGTGTACTGATCTGATTAAGTTGTGCAACTTAGACAGTATCCTCTATCTATCAAATCTGAAAGAATCAATACTGTGCTGAAATAAATAGAATAAAACTCAAAGATTATCTGTCTGGTCTAATTTTCAGTTGTTTTTTGCAATGCCGCCTCATCATCAATTAAAGTTTGGTATAGAGGCTTGTCAGGTCATCTCATCACAACTTCAAACTTGTACAATGTGTTTTACACCAAACTAGCTCTTTTGGTTACTAATTAAAATCTTGAAGGTTTTGGTACAAAACTCAGACCACAAAACAAGTTCAATTGCAACAGGTAGGTAACAACCGGACCCATAAAGAGTACAACTTAATTAAGTTGCAATCTACATGTCAGTTCATCCTTCTTCCTCTTACATTATATCATATGAGTAAATTATGAAAAGTTATACTCAGCAAGATATCATCAACACGTCTTGGGAAAGGGCCTTCATATTTTCAAAATGATAGCAGCATCTACATTATATTTGTCAGTGTTGCTACGATCCTCCAAAATAAAATTCATTACTTTTGGAGAAATTCGACACGCATCCACCGTCATTTTTAAAGGACCCGAGCAATATATATATATTTGTGGATTGAATGTCTTGCTCCGTAAAAATAGCACGGGCTAGCCAGTTTTCGAACTGGTAATTCAAAAATAGCCAGCGTTTGCAAAGTCATTGAAAAATAGCCACTATTTTGCTGCAACACGGACCGGTCCAGCATAATATACTGGAGATTGGTGTACCTGTGTATGAACTTCCAGCATATTATGCTAGAACTCCAACACGCGGAAAGTTCCAGAATAATATACTGGAGATTGAAACACTTGTATATGAACTTCCAGCATATTATGCCGGACCGGTATATTATACTGAAACTCCAGTATAATATGCTGGAGGTATACTGAAACTCCAGTATATTATGCTGGAATATTTTTCGTATTTTGAACAGTATTTTCGTTCAAATTTATCTTTACATAAAAAGTAGCTAAATTTCGATTACTTTTGAAACTGTGGCTATTTTTGAATTACTACTTGTAAATCTGGCTATTTTGGAATTTCTCCCAATTTCTCCATATTTTATAAAAGTATTCATATGAAAGTCTAAGAACAAAAACTAAAATGAACACAAAACTTCAGTGAAATGACAAGATTAACCTCAGAATAGGAGCAGAGTAAAAATAAATTGATCATCATGTGCAAATCAAAAAGCTGAATGAACAGTAAGGAATACACTTAAAAAATACCACTTTTCTTGGTGCAAAAGATACCACCTTTTTTCATTAAAAAGATGAAAACGACCCAACTATCTAGAATAGCACACACACAAAAAAACAAATAGAAAAAATTAGCAAATATAAAAAAGAACCCTTTTATAATCCCATCACCTAATCACAAACTTCAAAACGCATTAGTGCATTACTACAACTTAGTACAAAATTAATTGATAATTAGTGATAAAAATCGACAACTAACCTTGTTACATCCCGGGACCAATTCCTGTAATAGCTTCATTCTTGAATTAATCTTCTCTCTCCTTGCCTTACACACATACATTTAAAAATTAAGTCAATTAAACAATCTTGATTAGCACTCGTTATAACCAAATTTAACAAAACATTATCAGAACTAATCCTGCAAAAACACTTTACTCTTTCAGCTAAACTATGGCTATCTGTTGCTTGCCCCCTAGCTGCTCGGACATGAACATACGGAAGCTTCTCTGAGGTATCATTTGCCGATCTTTTGCTCTTTTTGCTACTGCTTTCTTTCCCCTAAATTCCACATAATTCATTCATCAAAACACAGACTTCGTATATATCAAATCATAATTCACTCAGAATTTAAACTTGAACAATACCATTCTTTGTGATAAACCAATAATTTATCATAATTAAGTAGTTATATAGAGGTGAAATTACATGTTAACTTAGCCATTTCGACATAAGAATAGTGAAATTCCGGAAAGAAGTGAAAAAAAAAATTGAAAATAGTATTTAAAAATTAGAGTTGTATTTGGACATCAATATAATTTAGAGTTGTTTTGAATTTTTGAGTGATTTGAAGTGAATATTTTGAAAAATAATTTTTTAGATTTTTTAAAATTTTCAAAAATTTCGAAATTCAATTTGAAATTTTTATGGTCAAACAAAAAAAGCAAAAAAGAATTTATAGCCAAACGCGCCCTAAATTAATTATAATGAAGTGATAGAAGTTCCTATATTAAAAAAAAAAAAACATGTCACATATAATTTACCTTTTTCTGGCGTTCTTTTCGCTTTGTGGTTTTCTGATCAACAGTTGGATTTGAAAAATCGGGAGAGGAATTAGGATTCGAATCAGAATCAACTGGTTCTTGCTTCACGAATTGTGAATTGGACGGAAATGAGCTATTCTCCGGCGAATTTCCGGCGGCGAAGACTGAGAACTCTCCGGCGAATTCTCCGGCGGACCCTCCGTCAATTAGAGGAGAAGAGTAGTAGGGCTTGTTGTGATTATCTTGTAGGGAAAGTTCAGCTGAACCCATTTCGTCGGAATGTACTAAAAGGTCCAAAGCTTGATTTGGTGGCAGTTCAAGTAAAGCAGTAAAAGAATTTCCAGCAGCTTCCGTTGGTACTGGCATTATTATGCTCTGGCCTTCACCGCAAATATGATGAAACCCGGTTGCCGTTTCTCCTGCTTTGCCTCCGCAACTTGCGGATCTAACTTGGGTTGACTCCATTTTACAGCTTTTTGTGGCAAATTTTCAAGATATGTATGCACCAACGGATCAAAATACAGTGCGAAAACTCAAATTATAACAATTTGATGGGGTCCTTTCCAATGACCTACTATATAATATAGTCTACTAGGCTAGTCGAGAAGGAGTAAATCCGAGAAGTTGAGTAGTTTCAAGTCAGAGAGCTGTAGAAAGGGGTAAAACTTGGATTATACTTAAAGATTTTCAAATGAGGGTGGCAGGAAAAAGGAGTGAAAATGAAGGCTCTATATATATGCTTCTTCTCTTTTTTTTTTTTTTTTTTGGTTCAGAATTTTGTAGTAATATGGAGCTTAAGAAGCTTCAATGGTGGTAAATATCTTTTCGTCTGCTAGTACTTGATAAAAAGGCATGCTACAGCTGATGCCGATGCCGATGCCGATGCCTGCAAGTAAATTGTTGTTATATATGGGAAAGCAACGTTTGCTTTGGTTCTCTCTCCCCCCCTCTTTTAAAGGCTACATAAGCTGGAGGTTAGTAGGGGTAGTAGGGGCTTATTTCTAAGGATTTGAACCTCAATTTTTAATTCTTAAATATTTAGATTTCTTTTATGATAAGTGCTAATTAAGTTAATTCTTTTTATGAAGTATTCGAAATCAGCCTCAAAGTTATAACAAAATACGATTTGATCCAAAGTATAATTATTAAAAATTCACCAAAAATTTGTTTTCCTATTCTTCTTCTTCTTCTTCTTCTTCTTCTTCTTCTTCTTCTTCTTCTTCTTCTTCCACAACTAGCAATTGGGAGTTATATAAAAAGGTTTTTATTATTACATTATCGCTGCTAATTTGTTTTTTTAAAAGAATTCAGACTTTTGACTACCTTGGCAGTGCACGATCTCAAAATTCTTGGAGTTGGCAAAGAAATTTATGGATGTCACGAACCAAAATTCCACCTCAGGTCATGATGGCGCCTAACGTACTTGCTAAGCAAGCCAACTCACAATCAATAGAATAAAATTCAATTTTCTTTAATTAACAGAGTCCTATCATAAATAAATATGAAAAAGATCTCGATACAATATAATATATGATACAATCAGAACATGGCGTGAACACGACCAAAACAGTACAACCTCCAAGAACTAGGTGACACAAGCACACAATCAACTACTGAATAAGTACAAGTTTGAATACATAGTCAAATTTGTCCGAGAAAAGAAAATAGACATGAGATAATAAAAGACAAGGACTCTGTCACTGCAAAACGAATCCACTAGGTGCAACTCGCCTTAAGTATCTGAGCAATCGCCTAGGCCCAACAAAAGGCTCCGCTAGAATCCACCCGAGGATATGCACAAGAAGATGCACAGAAGCATAGTACGAGTACACCACAGTCGATAGTCAGTAAGTATCAAGTCTAACCTCGAAGAAGTAGTGGCGAGACTATACGCATCATGACACTTACAACACAGATAGAGATCATAAAGATCGGAACTGAAACAGTAAGCAATCTCATGAATAACAAGTATCAAAAATAACAACTGTCGAGAGATATAAAGCATGTTTCTCCAATTCAAAGATAATCATATGCTACTTAGATAACAACAAGAACAAGTATAAGAACAATAACAACAACAACAACAAGCCCAGTAATTTTTCACAAGTGGGGCATACGCTACTCAGATATGGTATTTAAAGATGGCATACTTTAATCAACGGAGTCGAGGCTCTCAACCAGCATATATAGGTGACATGTAACAAATAGCATTAAATGAATGCTTCTAAATGAGTCGAGGATATCTATGCATACTCAAGACCCTACCTCTTACCTGAACCAGTTCAAGATTTATGTACCCCGATATAAAATTTATGCATCACTGAACCACGTTAGAAAATTCATGTATCGACATGATACACAATCTATGTACCGATCACGCTCATAGGCCCAAATTAATATGGGTAATCACCTGACTCCGGAGTGATAGTATGCAAATAGGAGTTTAATAGCATCACTCATAATTAAATATCCACTCATCATGTCCTGTGCGATAAGTCGATAACTGTATTTCAATCGCACGACTTCCTTTTCGTGCTACAATTTCAGTCCGAATCAAGTATCCAATTATAACACATATACATGTGCACACGAATTAATAAAAAAAAGATGCACAAGGACTTAACAATAATTATGCGGATATGTGCTAATAAAATTTTTATATGAATACAGATGATTCAAGCAATTCAACATATCCTGAACAAGTTCCCATGCCTTCACAAATAATAATAACTTAGGAATGATCTCTAACATGAATAAGAGAGTGGTCGTAGTCATATAATCCAAACAAATCATGAATCAAGATGAGAATATAATCAAAACAAGGCATAAAGCATTTAAATTCTACCCCAGGAATGATATAAACTCGGCACGTGCATATATGCTCGCCACCACGTATATACACCATCCCCAATAACTTAAACACATAACAATCAAGTCAAATCCTAGGGGTTTCCCTCTTAACAAGGTTAGCCAAGAGACTTACCTTTCCTCGGGTTAGTTCCAACCACAAATCGCGTCAAAACATCGCTCAAACCCTCCAATCACGCAAATCCAAGCCAAACATCATCCAAGAAAGTCAAACAATTCCATAGGAAGCGACTCCAATCCATAAATCTTCAATCTTTGATAAATTTTTATAAAGTCAACAAAAGTCAACCCAGACTCGCGTGCCCGAAATTCAAAACCAATAGAAAAATCCGATGACACATAATCTGCCGAGTCCAAATATATAATTAATCTTCAAATTCGAAGCCAAATCGATAGTCAAAACTCCAAAATATACTCTTTTAAAGTGTAGATAAAAACCCCAAATTTTCTTTGAAAATCCCATATTTTCGATGTAGAAAACCATGTAAATTCTTGTAATATAATCATAAATAGGTAGAAATCAATTACCATCTTGCCTTATATGAAAATTCCCATGAAAAATCGCTCATCTCCAATTCTATAGCTCAAAATATAAAAGAACGGATAAAAATCCCAAAATATAACACTTATGTATTATAAGCAGCGATATCATTCGCGAACGCGGTACAAGCATCGTGTTCGCGAAGCACAAATCTGCAATCACCCTAAATCCTTCTTTACGATCGCCGAAGAATCCTCACGATCACGAAGCTCAACCAGATCCCACTGTACGTGAACGCGACTGAAGTCACGCGAATGCGATGACCCAACTTCCCACCTGACTCCATTCCTTTGTGAACGTGAAAGAAACCCTGTGATCGCAAAGAACACATCTCCAGCTCCCAGAATACACATTGCGAACGCGTTCGACTGATCCTGAGTGTGAAACACAATGCCCAGCTGACTAAATCCTTTTCCACAATCACGGAGCAAGATGCACTGCAAAGCACCAACACATCAATTATGTAAAACTCAACTGAAATGGTCCGAAACCACCCCGAATCAAACTCGGGCCCCTCGGGACCTCGTCCAAAAATATAAACAATTCCAAATATAATATCCAAACTTATCCAAAGTCTCGAAACACCATAAATATCATCAAAACCACGAATTGAAGATCAAAATCATTCTCTTAACTTCCAAACATACTAACTTTGCGACACTCGTCTGAATCACACTTAGACATTTCGGATCACAACCAAACTTTAAACACAAGTTCTAATCAATAAAATGAAGCTATACAAAGTCTCAAAACCACAATTTGAGTCTGATAACCCCAAAGTCAACTTTCGGTCAAACCAATGAAATTTTCAATTCTTCAAGTTTCCAACTTTCAACGAATAGAGCTAAAACCCTTCTAAGAACATTTGAATTTAAATCTGAACATACGCCTAAGTCCAAGATAACCATACGAACATATTGAAACCATCAAATCCCGACTCCGAGATCATTTACTCAAAAGTCAGGCCTTGTTCAACTCTTCCAACTTAAAGCTTTCCAATTGAGTATCATTCTACCAAATCAATCCTGAACCTTGCGAACATCGAAAGCAACCATATACGCAAGTCTTAATACATCATATAAAACTACTCAAATCTCAAGCTGCTGAACGAAATACTAAAGCTCAAAATAACTGGTCAGTGTCATTACATTCTCCCCCACTTAAATGTATGTTTGTCCTTGAACGCGCCAAAAATCATTCCAAAGTCGTCAAATAACTACACAATCTCATCATACACACGCACATAAACAATCTCACGCTACCTCAATCCATATAAGTCCATTAATACAATCCAACTGAAGATTCTTCCTTCCACTTTAGCTTACAATCCTTAGACTAAATTCCAACATTCAGAACTTCCTCTTAGCTATGATTCTTGCATATATACATTGTATCAATCTTAACCAGTTGTACCAAACCATAGGTATATTTCCAAAATATAACCACACTATGTGCCCCATCGCTCATATACTCATAGCGATACCTTCTGACCACAATAGTTGCTCATGACCAAACTCGATACCGGCAATATACCTCATAAATAGTAAAACCTTGTTCCAACCCTGCGCAACACTCTTAATGATGAAATAAACATGTAGAAACTCATAACCCCCCGTTAAATCAACAAGTCATGGAGTTCTCCCGCTCGACAAGAACCATTGCCAAATTCTGAGCTGATTAGTGACATTGTTCTTCCAAACATACATTATACAAATCCGATTATACTGATTCTAGGTCCGATAGCCTCGTCTCATCCCGCACAAGCTGATCGACCGCCAAGCCCCATCAAATACCAACAAGAACCTTATACGACGTGATTCGTGCTCCATATAAGCAACTGCTCGAATATGATCAACAATGAAGAGAGAACTATAAGGGAGATTATATAACAAATTTAATAGATAAAGCAATAATAGCATAATTCTATGAATTCGTCCCATAAGGGAGAAACAAGACACATAAAACGAGCACAAGAAATCGTATCTAACATAACTTTGTTACGACGTGCAAACCGATCCATACATAATACCATTGTAGCATGCAAGCTGATCCAAATACCAATTCGTGTGGGGATAACCATCGAGCTATAATGCTCATACTCAGTAAACACATCTGTATCATCAACAAGCATGTACCGTGCATAAAAATAACCATGGGGAGACAGATAGCATAATGCGTTGCAGAAAGGGCCAAGCACGACTATGGTGAAATAAGCAAATCAACCTCTCAAGAGTCATCTAACTTCTACGTCGCAACAAGGCCTAAATGGGACCACAACATGCATGTAAATAATCAAGTCGTCTCACAACCCATCATGGCATAAGAAAGTAACACATGAAACAGATCAAGGCATGAATAACATCCATTCCGCCCGATGACACACCCATAGAAAATGATGCACTGAATAAGCGAATCCAATCCAGTATAGAATACTTATTCTCATGTCACGACCCAAATACTAACCCGTTGTGATGGCGCCTATCGTGGTACTAGGCAAGTCGATATTTCCAAAATACTTGTAACATTTAACAGAAAATGAATTAAGATATTTAAAATAATCGGAGTTTTCATAAAAATGGGATAAACCCAAAGACAAGTGCGGAAATATAACTCCCAAATCGGGGTGTCACTGAGCTCATGAGCATCTATACAACCAGTCTAGAAAGAAGGGTCTACAAGAGTTTGTATCAAAATACAAATAAAGAAAAGACAAGGAAGGAGAAACAAGGACTGCGAATGCCGGCCAACTACCTCGTAAATCTCCGACGATCAACTGTGCACGAGATCAATGCCCACCGTGTCCGAAAATACCTGGATCTGCACACGAAGTGCAGGGTGTAGCGTGAGTACAACCAACTCAGTAAGTGACAATAATAAATAAGGAACTGAAAGATAGTGATGAGCTACACAGCTATAGTTCATTTCAGTAATCTCGGCAAGAAAGTAGACATGTCTGCAAGTCATAACTGAATCACAAGTATATCTCCGACCAAAACTAAAATTTAACACATAACCATAAAATCAAATTATCAATAGCAGGCTCCCCCACTTAACTTTAAGATGCAATAATATAAAACTAGAACCCGCAAGGATTTCTCCTTCTCAATTACAAAGATCTCGCACCGTTAACCCGCCAGACTTTTCGAAGTCTTTTGTTAAGCTTTTCATGAACATTCTGAATCACCACCCAAAGTCACACACTCGACCTCTTATCGGGTAGCAAGTAATATTACTCGCAGAAGCTTCATCAACATCACGCCACCGCTAACTGCTCATAGGATATAACCCACCTGTGGAATTCCTTACCGACATCTTCCAACGATGCTGCACTGGGTGCAACGACTACGTAATCAGTAAATTCTCCTGAGCTCATGCTCGCCCACCATTTGTATAAGTCTGCACTTTCCTATTGACATCAACTGAAAGTTCAACAATACCTTCCGAACTCAAGTCATATTGCACCTGAAATGATAATCAGATCTTCACATCCCTCTTCATTTCAAACAAACTCCTTTCTGCCATATTTAATCTTTCTCCGTACAGTAACCATCACTCCAAATAAAGTCTATAGGCCAAATCACATTCTATCACGATTCCAAACCATTCTACACTTTCTCAAGGCACGCGAGTACCCTACCACCGAATCCATATGCTAATTTGCCACTCTTACTTCGGTTAAACCATCTCCTTTAAGTAACTTCTCGACCTCTACTTCTCCTACTTGACCTGCTAGTACTTCAACCACCGCGAAACACTTCCCGTCATGTCTTCCCTCACACTTTGCTGCCCAACTATTGCATCAAATCAAAATGCATCTCTGTCGCACCTGAACTAATAAAATGTTACCGACTTTAAGCCTCTTCGAAGATCATCTTTCTTGGGCCATCAACATTAGAAATACCCATTCGCAACCATAATTACTACACAATCACTTACTCTTCTTGAGTCCAACTCATTAACAAGATATGAGAATTTAATTTGTCCCACAATTTAACAACATGAAAGATCCTTCAATACACTCACAACTCGAGACTATACGTCAAATCAAGACAGAAATCAAGTACCTAATAGAAAACTCTTGAGTCATAAGCAAACTTTATTCGTCACATTCAACCTATCTGAACACATCCCGCAGTCACATCATACCTATCATATAGCCATTCAATCTCTCATCGAGCCACAAATTCTACTCGTGGGGACATTACCGGATATAGGGGTCCAAATGTACAAGTTCTCACAATCGAAACTACCGAGCCTAAGCTGCGGTCTAACCCCAGCCTCAAGTCCTCCAGACTGGCCCATCAACAAAACACAGAATACTCATCTCGAACCTCGTTCATGGAATCACAAGCCAGCAATACACAACTGATATCGAGTGCTCACATGCGCACACGAATGTGTGGAAGGAATTCAAATAGTTATGTTTCAAGTTGAATCAATTCCGCACGATTGAATACAAGGAAGTGAAATTTTCCTAAGGGTTCGGCAGCCTCTCGAAGATAAGTACAGACATCTCCGTACCGATCCGCAAGACTCTACTAAACCTGCTCATGACTCGTGAGACCTATGTAACCAAGAGCTCTGATACCAACTTGTCACGACCCAAAATCTCACCCGTCGTGATAGCGCCTATCTCAATACTAGGCAAGCCAACAATCTCAATAAAATACCATATCTTTTAAGTTTAAAAACATAATATCTAAATTTAGCGGAAGAAAAACTCACAAATACATATATAAATACTTCCAAAACCAGGTGTCACTGAGTACACGAGCATCTAATATGAATACAAGTCTGAAAATATGGTCCATAATAGTCTGAGACCAAATGCAGTAAATAAGGAGATAAGGAAGGAGAGGCAAGGTCTGCGAAACACGACAGCTACCTCTGAATCTCCGAAAAATCAACTGTGCGAAAGAAATCAGCACCCGCTATGGCCGGGAACACCTGAATCTGCACACGAAGTGCAGGGTATAGTATGAGTACAATCAACTCAGTAAGTAATAATAATAAATAAAAAACTGAAGATAGTGACGAGCTACACAGTTATAGTTTACTTTCAGTAATTCCAGCAAAGAATAGACATGCTTTCAAATCCAGCAGTTTAAGTCAAATCAATTTTTATACAGTTCAAGTTCATGTATTCCGGATATAAAATCTTTCAAAAAATTTCACCACTATAACAGATAGTAACTAAGTGCAACAACAAATGAAAAGCAAGTACAGCCTCTCAGGGCAACAGTCACTAAACTCGTCACAACAGTTCAACCACTCGGCTCTCAGCCCTCAGCACTCATACTCAATGGGTACCCGCGCTAACTAGGGGTGTACAGACTCCGGAGGGGCTCCTACAGCCCATGCGCTATAATCCGCACGGACAACTCATGTACTACACGAATAACTCACTTGCTATAATATCCCGCACGGACGACTCACGTGTTGCACGGAAAACTTACGTGCTATAATATCCATACCTCACCAACACGCCTTCGGCTTTACTCAGTCATCAACCTCTCTAGTCTCTCGGACTCTCGGAATTCACAAAGATCAGCCAAAACAAAGATAACATAGTGTATCAATAAAAATCAAGAAGGACTGAGGTATGATACGCAAGTAAAATCATGACTGAGTACAAGACTGCAATTAGCAAATAATTCAACAAGTACGCGACTTCTAAGGGTCCCAACAGTACTATCACATAGCCTAAACATGATTTACAGTCAAATTGCTTTAACACATAGAGAGCATATAGCTAACAACAAGTTATTCAACTTTACAGTTTCACGAGATGGGCCAAGTCACAATCCCCTCAGTGCACGCCCACACGCCCGTCATCTAGCATGTGCGTCACCTCCAAAATAATCACATGACACAAAATCCGGGGTTTCATACCCTCAGGACCAGATTTAAAACTGTTACTTACCTCAAACCGTGAAATTCTTTTTCCGCTAAGACTTTGCCTCGTGAATTGGCCACCAAACGCCTCGAATCTAGCCACAAATAATTCGATTCAGTCAATAAAATTTATTGAAATTAATTCCATAAGAAAATGCTAATTTTTCATAAAAATCTAAAATTTAGCTCAAAAATTGCCGGTGGGGCCCACGTCTCTGAACCCGACAAAAGTTATAAAATCCGAAAGCCCATTCAACCACTCTAACGATACTAATTTTACCAAAATTCGACCTCAACTCGACCCTCAATTCTTCAATTTAAACCAAGAGGATTTCTAAAGTTTCCAACTTTATTCACCCAATAAATGATAAAAACAACCATGAATTCGGGTAATTTAACTAATATTGAGTTAAGAATACTTACCCTGTTGTTTCCTATGAATATCTCCCAAAAATTACCTCTTCCCGAGCTCCAATCCGTCAAAAATCCCATTTTCAGAACTTAAACTCTCTACCCAGTCATTTTCTTTTCGCGATCGCGAACAATCACACGCGATCGCGAAGAACAGGTTTTCAGTGCCCAGGTTTAACCATATGTGATCGCGAACAATCACACGCGATCGCGATGCACAAGATTATAGCTCTACGCGATCGCATCCCTCTTCACGCGATCGCATAGAGAAAACGCGTGGCCCACCTTCCTCTCAAGTTTCCCCCCTACGCGATCGCGGCCTCCTCCACGCGTTCGCGTAGCACAGACTTGCCCAGCCTACGCGATCGCGGTTGATCTCACGCGATCACGAAGAACAAAATCAACACTGCCTCAACAAAGCCTAAGCGATCGCGTCCCAATCTTTGCGATCGCGAAGAAGGTCTGAAACACCAGCAACCAGCAGCTACCAGCAGTGCCAAAATGAAGGAAAATAATTCGAATACCATCCGAAACACGCTCGAGCCCCTCGGGACCCCAGCCAAATATACCAACAAGTCCTAAAACATCATACAAACTTAGTCGAGTCTTCAACTCACATCCAACAACAATAAAAACACGAATCACACATAGATTCAAGCCTAATGAACTTTGCAACTTTCAATTTCTACAAACGACGCCGGAACCTATCAAATCACGTTCGATTGACCTCAAATTTTGCACACAAGTCATAATTGACATAACAGAGGTATTTTAATTTTTAGAATCTGATTCCGACCTGATATCAAAAAGTCAACCCCCCGGTCAAACTTTCCGAGATATTTAATTTTCGCCATTTTAAGCCTAATTCTTCTACCGACCTCCAAATAATTTTTCGGACACGCTCCTAAGTCAAAAATCACCATACGGAGCTATTGAAATTATCAAAACTCTATTTCGAGGTCGTTTATATATAAGTCCACATCCGGTCAACTTTTCTAACTTAAAAGTTTCAATTATGAGACTAAGTGTCTCATTTCACTCCGAATTCTCTCCGGACCCGAACCAACTAACCCGGTAAGTCTTAAAACGATTGTAAAACATAAATTGAGCAGTAAATGGGGGAACGGAGCTGTAATACTCAAAATAACCGGTCGGATCATTACATTAAATTTAGGAGGTAAAGAAAATTCCATACTCTTAACTTTAACCAAAACCTTTAGTTAAAAATTAAATAATACTTACCGGTTATTATATCACCACAATCCACGTCTCATTGTTCCTTTTAATACGCACAAGTATCATATAATCCACAATCTACATCATAGAACAATAAAAAGACAAGGAGTTTTTTCCCACCCTTATTCCTTCCTCTTTTTTTATTTACACTAGTCTTAAAATACACGCGTTGTGTGTGAACCTCGTCAATAAAATTTTGAAAAATCTCATAAGCATTATTTTAAAATTTATGTTTGAGTTATATAAGTAAAAGTTAACAAAAAAATATTAAATCATGAAAATGATGATTGTTGATTCTATAACTAACTTAATAAAAGAAGAAGCCATGCCCTAGAAAATCCTCAAAGTTTTAAATTTTAGTTCAACCAAAAGTTAATTATTAGTTATAATTATGATTTTATCTGACATGAATTCATTATGAATTAACAAGTTTTATGCTGGTTGACTATCTACCACAATCCTCCTCCTTTTATGCTAGCTTGAGATTGGCAATATAAGCGAGCTCATACATGCGGAGCTGTGACTGAGACGTAATTATTATTGTTGTTATATTTGACATGAAAAACATTTATGAAAGGTTTAAAAATTGATTTAAACTCATATTATAATTTTGTATTTTTATAATAGTTTTTATGTGTGTGTGTATATATATATATATATATATGTATATATATATATATATATATATAGATGTGGATAGATATATTACAATCGTCTATCAATTTTTTTAGTGCAAACGTGTGATCCTTAAATCATATTCCATCAATATTACGGTAAAATTAAATTAGTTTAATTTAAAAATATAAATATTATAAAAATAATTGAATATTAATATTAACTTCTAAAGTTTACTAGAAAATTGAATATTAATATTAAAATTAACAAATATTAATATTAATATTAGGAAACAATTGAATATTAATTTTAATATTAACAAATACTATTAATATTTATATTTGGTGAAGTAATAATTTAATATTTTAAATGTATAATTTAAAGATATTAATATTATGTAAAAATTGAATACTAATATTAATATTAAAAAATATTAATGTTAATAATTTAATTAAAGATCTAAATATTGTGAAAAATTGAATATTAATATTAACATTAACATGTATTAATATTAATATTTGTTGAAGGAATAATTTAATTTTTTAAATATATAAAAGTGAATATATGTCAACCAACTTCAACTCTGTGAGCAATTAACTTCATGTAAGTTACTCCATAAACTTTAAGGTTATTAGGTATCTTAAGTATTTTTCTTTTTATTAGATTTATTCTAGAACTTTAGTAGTTATTTTTATACTTTCAGAATCTTTTTCTTTTAAATTTAACACATAATAAGTAACCAAATCGATAGTTTTCAAAAGTAATTCTATGTGTCCAAAGACAAATAAAATCCCCATCGATTTCCAATAAATAAAATCGTTATTATTTCTACTTTTGAGCTTTATAAATCTCTAGGTTTATTTACGTCTTGAGGTAGAAATATTGTCATATTTATAAAATAATTTGTATGTCTATAATGTACATGAGGGGATTAATTTTTTAAAGAGATATTCATAACGGTAATTACATGCTAATAGTTATTTCACCCAAATTCGAATAAGTAATATATTTACATAAGTTAAATTTTTCTTGACTTTAAATTCCTAAATATTAAGAGTTTTTATATAGTCCAAATAATGAAATACTTAATAGTTACAATTTTATTTAATTTCAAAGTCCTAAATAATAGAAAATATGTAAATGACGTTACGACGATTTTGTCTAATGTGAATCTATTTTTAAAGGGTAAAAAAGGCAAACGGCATTTCGTTACGATGTTTCGTGCTTTTAATCTATCTATATCTATATCTATACTATATTAAAAGCACGAAGGCCCTTAGTGAAATGTCGTTCTACTTTTTTTTACCCTTTAAAGAACTAATTTGACACTACACAAAATAGTCATTTAATTATTTACTTAAAATTCAGATCTTTAAAATCAACTAAACTTTTATACGTTAAATCTTTCTTTATTTGAAATTCTATGCAATTAATCCTTTTATGTAGGACTCACGCATGTTATATTCCTTTTATGAGAAAAATTTAGGTTAAAGTATTTTTGTATTATTTGTTTGTTTTTCGTATTATGTCATAATAATAATAATAATTTTCATAAGATATTCCAGTAGATGTCCAAAGAAATCACAATAAGATATCCGAGGACATAGTTTGCCAAGATTTCGTTTATTATTGAGCTAGCTAAATGAGATCAACACTTGTTTTTTGATTTTGTTAATTTTTATTTTATAATTCAAAACATACATTGTTTAATAGTACTTAATATTTACATAATTTTTCAGAGTTGTGAATTCATTAATATGGAGTACACGCGCAAAGCGTGTATCCTAAAACAAATGTAGTATAGATATAGATAGATAGATTACTCCTATTCCTTACTAACATGCATGAATTAGCTGTACCAACCCTACAAATCTTTATTTGTTCTCTTGGATCCTTATTTTTTATTTTTGGCCAAAGAAAATACTAAGACAAGATTTAAGTTTGATTCGAGTTGTTTTAAAATATTAAAAACTTCTAAGACAAACTAAAAACCTAACAAATAATGTCTAATTTTTGCTCCAAACCAAACAGAACCTAAAAGATTTCTTCTCTTTCGTGATTCTCCCTTTCTCGACAGAAAAAACTTTGATTCTTCAAAATTATTTATATTTGAGACGAAGTTCAACATCACAGACACGATAAGCAGTAATGTAACTGTTTACCCAAAAAACGGATAGAGTTGAATTTATACGTAATTCTAAGGATATATGGTATAACTTGGTACAAATTGAAAAAATAAGTAGAAATATATCTGTAACGACCCGACCTGTCGTTTCGAGAGTTATAGTCCCGTTTCCCCCATTTCTGCTTCTTTTGTGTTCTTTAGTTATATTATGATATACCGGGTTAGTTGGTTTAGGTCCGGAGTAGTTTTGGAGTGAATTGAGACACTTAGTCTCTTTATTAGAAGCTTAAGTTGGAAAAGTCAACCGGATGTTGACTTATGTGTAAACAATCTCAGATTGAAATTTTAATAGTTCCGTTAGCTCCGTGAGGTGATTTTGAACTTACGAGCGTGTTCGGAATGTGATTTGGAGGTCCGTAGTGAAATTAGGCTTGAATTAGCGAAAGTAGAAAATTTAACAATTTTAGTCGGCAGTGAAAAATTTGATATCTGGGTCGAAATGAATTTTTGAAAGTTGGAGTAGGTTCGTAGTGTCTTTTGTGACGTGTGTATAAAATTTTGAGGTCATTCGGACGTGGTTTGGTAGGTTTCGGCGTCGTTTGCGAAAATTTGGAAGTTTAGAAGTTCTTAGGCTTGAATCCGAGGGTAATTTGGTATTTTGATGTTGTTTTGAGTGATTCGAAGGTTCGACTAAGTTCGTATGAGGTTATATGACTTGTTGGCATGTTTGGTTGAAGTCCTGAGGGCCTCAGGGTGTGTTTCGGGTGGTTAACGGATCAAGTTTGAAGTTTGGAGAAGTACTGAAGTTGGCATGTTGCTGGTGTAATCACACCTGCGAGGGTATCGCCGCAGGTGCGGTGGGATTGACGCAGGTGCGGAAGTGTGTTGGATTGGGGAAAACTGCAGGTGCGAGTGGGCGTGCGCATCTGCGAGCCCGCAGGAGCAGGTAGTTGCCCGCAGAAGTGGAAGAGAGGAGGTCTGGTAGTGGCCGCAGGTGCGAGATCGCAAAAGCGGATAGGGAGCGCAGGTGCGGAGATGGGGATTTAAGTGAATTTCCGCAGATGCGGAGATTTTTGCGCAAAAGCAGCATCGCAGGTGCGCATTTTGAGCCGCAAGTGCGAAAAGCCTGGGCAGAACCTATAAATAGAAGACTTCGCAAATATTTACTCATTTCCACCATTTTCAAGTCGGACCTTGGAGCTTTTGGAGTGAATTTTGAAGGAGATTCAAGGGTTTTCACAGAGGTAAGTTGCTTGAGCTCTAATACTCCTAGCTATGGTGTTTTCCTGTTGTTTTCCCATCTAATTAGTGGGATTTAGGAGTGAAAATAGGGGGTTAGGGCTTGGGATTTTTAGAGAGTGTGATTTGAGGATTTGAGGGACCAAATGATGTCGAATTTTGATAAATTTGGTATGACTAGACTCGTGAGTGAATAGGCTTTCGGGTTTTATGATTTTTTTGGAATCCGAGATGTGATCCCGGTGGGCCCGATTTGAGTCGATTTTGGATTTTGGCTATAATTTGGTATTTTTCTTGCAGAATTAATTCCTTTAGCCTATATTGATTGTATTGTATTACTTATGGCTATATTCGGGACGTTCAGAGGCCGAATTGAGAGGCAAGGGCATTCCGAAGTAGGACTTTGCTTGGTTTGAGGTAAGTAACATTTTTCAAACTTGGTTCTGAGGGTTTGAGACCCCAAATTATATGCTATGTGATTGGTATTGAGGTGACACAAATTCCAAGTGACGGGCGTGCGGGTGTGCACCGTGAGAATTGTGACTTGGGTGATTCTATGGCACCGTTTAGTGACTCTATCCTATCGATATCCATCTTTTTATCATGTGATAAGTAGTTGAGCTGTCAATCATGCTAGATATCATGTTTAGTCTTTGTGCCGGTATTGTTTGGACCCTTAGCGGTCGTTTCTTGCTGTCATCTCACTAGTTCAGTTACTATTCCATACTGAGTCATGATCATGTATTTTTATATCATATCTCGGTCTCAGTTATTTATTGATTCATCATATAATTGTTCCGGGTTGTTTTCATGACATTGTGAGCCCGTGGTGAGACTGGAGAGATTGATGACTGAGTGAGGCCAAGTGCCTGGTTATGAATGACAGTTATAGGATCGGGCTACATGCCGCAGTGGTTATATTGATGATTATGATAGTGCTTAGGCTGTAGGAGCCCCTCCGGAGTCTGTAACACACCCCAAGTGAGCGCAGATGATATTATTGGGGGATGGATTTCCCTGGACATGGATTTGTCCGAAGTACTTGATACCTGGAGATGGATTTCTCCACAAGGTTGGATTATATTTTTTTCTCGGTACTGTAGACTTATAGTCAGTGTTGTATATGTTCCGGGATGGATTTCCCTGGACATGGATTTGTCCGAAGTACTTGATACCTGGAGATGGATTTCTCCACAAGGTTGGATTATATTTTTTTCTCGGTACTGTAGACTTATAGTCAGTGTTGTATATGTTCCGGGATGGATTTCCCTGGGCCGGATGGCCATATACAGTACCGAGTGGTTGAATACTTGAGAGTGGAGCACATGGTGCAATTCATATAGTTTGTGCATTGGCATGTAAAGATAGCTGAGTTGTATACCTTACACTGGTCAGATCTTTATTTCCTTGCTGTTTGGGCTGTATATTTGACATGAAAGCATGCCTATGTTTCTGCACATTTATTTATGTTATACGGTTGAGGTTGAGTTCGTCACTACCTTTCAGTCCAAAGTTTGGACTTGTTACTTACTGAGTTGGTGTACTCATGTTACTCCCTGCACCTCGTGTGCAGATCCAGGCAATACCGGTCGTAGCGGCGGTTGCTAATAGAGGATCCTAGAGTTTTGGAGACTATCAAGGTAGTTGCACTGCGTTCGCGGGCCTTGACTCTCCTTCTTTATCTTTGTCATACTTTCAGTTTATATCTCTAGACACTATAGTAGACCGTACTTCTGATCTAGACGCTCATGTACTCAGTGACACCCTGGTTTTAGAATGAATTGTATCACTTTGGGATTTTTATATATTTTAAATAGTTTTTCTTTAATGTTAAATGCTTCCGTTAATGTTTTCAAACTTATTGTTGTTGGTGTTGGGTTGTTGAGTTGAGGCTGGTCTAGTTCCACGATAGACGCCATCACGACAGTTAATGTTTGGTCATGACAAGTTGGTATCAGAGCCTAGGTTACATAGGTCTCACGAGTCATGAGAGGGTTTAGTAAAGTCTTGCGGATCGGTACGGAGACGTCTGTACTTATCTTCGAGAGATTGCAGAACCCTTAGGAAACTCCACATTCTTGAATTCTTGTCGTGCGAATCTGTTGATTCTAGTAACTAAACATCTGTTGTTTTATTCTCTCACAGATGGTGAGGACTGGTACTACCGGGCAGGATGGACAGCCATCAGTACCACCAGCTAGGGCCGTGAGAGGCCGAGGGCGCGGTAGTGGCAGAGGTGCAGCCCGCACAACAGCTAGGACAGTACCTGCAGATCCACCAGTTGCCCTAGATCAGGACCAGATTCCAGTTGTTGATGCACTAGCTCAGGCACCACCTGTGCCTATTATGATTCCAGACCTTTAGGAGGCCTTAGCTCAGATTCTGACCGCGTGTACCAATCTTGCTCAGGCATCTCTATTCCGGCTGCAGAAGCCACTTCTTAGGCCGGTGGAGGTGCTCAGACTCCCGCTGCTCGCACACTAGAGCATGTAGTAAAGGGATTCCAGACAACGGGGGCACCACTAGCCCAGCCGGTTGCAGCTGCTCAGGACTATGTGGTTCCTGCTATGCTTGAGGATGAGCAGCGTAGATTGGAGAGGTTTAGGAGACTCCAGCCTCTATCTTTCAGTGGTGCAGAGGGAGAATATGCACAGGGTTTCTTGGATAGGTATCAGAGGATACTCCGTACATCAGGTATTCTAGAGACCAGTGGGGTCTCATTCACTACCTTTCAGTTCTCTGGGGCTGCGTGAGAGGCTTACGAGAGGCGTAGGCCAGTCGGCGCAGCGTCCCTTACCTGATAGCAGTTCTGCGTGATCCTTCTGGAGAAGTTCATGCCTTAGTCCCGCAGAGAGGAGCTGCGCAGACAGTTTGAGCAGCTTCGTCAGGGTGATATGTCTGTGATGCAGTATGAGATGCGATTCTCGTAGTTGGCCCGTCATGCTATCTGGTTGGTTCCCACAGACAGGGAGAGGATAAGGAGGTTCATAGATGGCCTCACTTATCAGCCGCGATTGCTTATGACCAGAGAGAGAGTGTCTGGTGATACTTTTGATGAGGTTGTCGACATTGCTCATCAGACTGAGATGGTTCACAGTCATGAGAGGGTTGAGAGGGAGGCCAAGAGGCCTCGTGGATAGGGAGGATATAGTGGTGCTCCTTCTGGGGGTCAGTTACATCACGGTAGAGGTGGTCCTTTCAGGAATGCTCAGACGGCTCGCCCAGTGCATCGAGGTGCATCATCCGATCATGGGCCCCATGGTTATCAGTAGGGCCAGACATCATTTGGTGAGCTACCAGCTCAGAGTTCGTCGCATGCACTATCAACTCAGGGTTCATCTGTGTCAGGACCTTCTAGCGGTTATTCCAGTGCTCGGGGTTCCCTTCAGTCCCCAGTGGCCGGTAGAAGTTGCTTTAAGTGTGTGGATTTGGGTCATATCAAGAGGTTTTGTCCCTGCCTGATGGGAGGTTCATCGCAGCAGAGGAGTCAGCCTTCGACTTCAGCACCAGTTCCTCCACCACCCGCCTAGCCAGCTAGGATTAGAGCTCAGTCAGCTAGGGGCCGTCTTAGAGAGGGAGGTCGATCAGGGGGAGGCCAGGCCCGTTTCTATGCCCTCCCAGCCAGACCAGATGCCGTTGCTTCAGATGCTGTGATTACAGGTATTGTTTCGGTTTGCCACTGAGATGCCTCGGAATTATTTGACCCTGTGTCCACTTATTCATATGTTTCCTCGTATTTCGCTCATTTTCTGGATATGCCCCGTGATTCTTTAGTTTTATCTGTTCATGTATCTAATCCTGTGGGCAATCCTATTATTATGGACCGCGTATATCGGTCATGTGTGGTGACCATTGGGGGTTTGGAGACCAGAGTGGATCTTTTGCTTCTCAGTATGGTCAATTCTGATGTGATATTGTGTATGGATTGGTTGTATCCATGCCATGCTGTTCTAGATTGTCACGCTAAGACCGTGAAGTTGGCGATGCTGGGGTTGCCAAGGGTTGAGTAGAGCGGTTCTATAGAGTATGTACCTAGTAGGGTGATTTCATATTTGAAGGCTCGGCGTATAGTTGAGAAGGGTTGTCTATCCTATTTGGCTTTTGTGAGGGATATTAGTACAGAGACTCCCGCAATTGATTCAGTTCCGGTGGTACGTGATTTTCTAGATGTATTTCCTGCAAACCTGCCGGGCATGCCGCCTGACAGGGATATTGACTTCGGTATTGATTTGGTGTCGGGCACTCAGCCTATTTCTATTCCACCGTATCGTATGGCACCGGCGGAGTTGAAGGGACAACTTCAGGAACTCCTTGATAAGGGGTTTATTCGGCCTAGCGTGTCACCTTGGGGTGCACTGGTTCTATTTGTAAAGAAGAAAATGGTTCTATGAGGATGTTCATTAACTACATGCTNGCCCCAGATCAGGACTAGATTCCCGTTGTTGATGCACCAGCTCAGGCACTACTTGTGCCTATTGTGATTCCAGGTCTTCAAGAGGCCTTAGCTCAAATTTTGACTGCGTGTACCAGCCTTGATTAGGCGGTCTCTATTCCGTCCGCAACAACCACTTCTCAGGTCGGGGGAGATGCTCAGACTCCCGTTGCCCGCACACTAGAGCAGGTGGTATAGGGATTCCAGACACCGGGGGCACCACCAACCCAGCCGGTTACAGCTGCTCAGGACTATGTGGTTCCTGCTATGCCTGAGGATGAGCATCATAGATTGGAGAGGTTTGGGAGATTCCATCCTTCATCTTTCAGTGGTGCAGAGGGAGAGGATGCACAAGGTTTCTTGGACAGGTGTTAGAGGATACTCCCTACAACAGGTATTCTGGAGACCAGTGGGGTCTCGTTCACTACCTTGCAGTTCTATAGGGATGCATTCAGTTGGTGGAAAGCTTACGAGAGGCGTAGGCCGGTCGGCGCAGCGCCCCTTACCTGGCAGCAGTTCTCCGTTATCGTTCTGGAGAAATTTGTGCCTCAGTCCCGTAGAAAGGAGTTGCGCAGACAGTTTGAGCAGCTTCGTCAGGGTGATATGTCTGTGATGCAGTATGAGATGCGATTCTCGGAGTTGGACCGTCATGCTATCTGGTCGGTTCCCATAAACATGGAGAGGATCGGGAGATTTATAGATAGCCTCACTTATCAGCTGCGATTGCTTATGACCATAGAGAGAGTGTCTGGTGCTACTTTCGATGAGGTTGTCGACATTATTCATTAGATTGAGATGGTTCGCAGTCAGGAGAGGGTTGAGAGGGAGGCCAAGAGGCCTCGTGGATAGGGAGGATTTAGCGGTGCTCCTTCTGGGGGTCAGTTCCAGCACGGTAGAGGCCGTCCTTTCAGACATGCCCAGACGGCTCATCCAGGTCACCGTGGTGCATCATCTGGCCATGGTTCTCATAGTTATCAGCATGGCTGTTCATCTTTCGGTGCCCTCCCAGCGTAGAGTTCGTCCCGCGCTCCATCGGGTCAGGGTTCATCTATGCTACGTCCTTCTGCCAGTTATTCCGTTGCTCGAGGCTCCCTTCATTCCCTTGCACCAGCACCGGGGAGTTGTTATAAGTGTGGGGAGTTTGGTCACATGAGGAGAGTGTGTCCCCGTATAGTGGGAGGTCCAGCTCCGCAGAGAAGCCAGTTTATGTCATCAGCACTAGCCCCTCCACCACCCGCTCAGCTAGCCCGGGGTGGAGCCCAGTCAGCTAGGGGTCGCTCGAGAGAGGGAGGCCGATCAGGAAGTGGCCAGGACCATTTCTATGCCCTCCATGCCAGACCAAATGCCATTGCTTCAGATGCTGTGATTACAGGTATTGTCTCAGTTTTCCACAGAGATGCCTCTATATTATTTGACCATGGTTCCACTTATTCATATGTTTTCTCGTATTTCGTTCATTTTCTGGATATGCCCCGTGAGTCTTTAATTTCATCTGTTTATGTATCTACTTTAACGGGTGATACTATTATTGTGGATCATGTATATCGGTCATGTGTGGTGACTATTGGGGGTCTGGAGACCAGAGTGGATCTTTTGCTGCTTAGTAAGGTTGATTTTGATGTGATATTGGGTATGGATTGGTTGTCTCCATGTCATGATATTCTAGATTGTCACACTAAGACTGTGACGCTAGCAATGTCGGGATTATCGAAAGTTGAGTGGAGCGGTTCTATAGACTATGTTCCCAGCAGAGTGATTTCATACTTGAAGGCTCAGCGGATGGTTGAGAAGGGTTGTCAATCCTATTTGGCTTTTGTGAGGGATGTTAGTGCAGAGACCTCTGCCATTGATTCTGTTTTGGTGATGCGTGATTTTTCGGGTGTGTTTCCTGTAGAATTGCCGGGCATGCTGCCTGACAGGGATATTGACTTCGGTATTGATTTGGTGCCGAGCACTCAGCCCATATCTATTCCACCGTATCATATGGCACCGACGGAGTTGAAGGGACAACTTCAGGAACTCCTTGATAAGGGGTTTATTCGGCCTAGCGTGTCACCTTGGGGTGCACTGGTTCTATTTGTAAAGAAGAAAATGGTTCTATGAGGATGTTCATTAACTACATGCTGTTGAACAAGGTCACGGTCAAGAACAAGTATCCTTTGCCACGTATTGATGATCTATTTGACCAGCTTCAGGGGGCGAGGGTGTTCTCCATGATTGATTTGAGGTCAGGGTATCACCAGCTGAAGATTCGGGATTCGAATATTCTTAAGACAACTTTCAGGACCCGATATGGCCATTATGAGTTCCTTGTGGTGTCTTTTGGGCTGACTAACACCCCAGCATCGTTCATGCATTTGATGGACAGTGTATTCTGGCCCTATTTGGACTCATTCGTTATTGTATTCATTGATGACATCCTGGTGTACACTCATAGCTAGGAGGAGCATGCTCAACATCTGAGGATTGTATTGCGGAGATTGAGAGAGAAGAAGCTTTATGCAAATTTCCCCAAGTGTGAGTTTTGGATCGGTTCAGTATAATTCTTGGGGCACGTGGTGTCCAGTGAGGGTATTCAGGTGGATCTGAAGAAGATAGAAGCGGTGCAGAGTTGGCCTAGACCGTCCCCAGCCATGGAGTTTAGTCGTTTCCTTGGTTTGGCGGGCTATTACCGTCGCTTTGTGGAGGGATTTTCATCTATTGCATCGCCCTTGACCAAATTGACCCAAAAGGGTGCTCTATTCAGGTGGTTGGATGAGTGTGAGGAGAGCTTTCAGAAGCTCAAGACTGCCTTGACCACAACTCTAGTGTTAGTTCTGCCATCAGCTTTAGGTTCTTACACCGTGTATTGTGATGCCTCGAGGATAGGTATTTGATGTGTTCTGATGCAGGAGGGTAGGGTGATTGCCTATGCCTCGCGCCAATTGAAGACTCATGAGAAGAACGATCCTGTCCATGATCTTGAGTTAGCAACTATTGTTCACACCCTAAAGATTTGGCGGCACTATCTGGGGTTCATTGTGAGATCTATACTGATCACCGGTGTTTGCAGCATCTGTTAAATTAAAAAGATCTTAATTTGCTCCAGCGGAGATGGTTGGAGCTTCTCAAGGACTATGATATCACTATTTTATACCATCCGAGGAAGGCCAATGTAGTGGCCGATGCTTTGAGTCGTCGGGCGGGGAGTTTAGCATATTTTCCAGCAGCAAAGAAACCTTTGGCATTAGATGTTCAGACCTTAGCTGGCTAGCTTGTCAGGTTGGATATTTCGGAGCCGAGTCAGGTATTGGCTTGTGTGGTCTCCAAGTCTTCTCTTTATGACCGTATCAGGGAGCGTCAGTATGATGACCCCCACCTGCTCGTTCTTCAGGATAGGGTTCAGCGAGGTGACGCTAGGGATGTGACCATTGGTGATGACGGTGTGTTGAGGATGTAGGGCCGGATATATGTGCCTAATGTAGATGGACTCTGGGAGTTGATTCTTGACGAGGCCCACATCTCGCGGTATTCCATCCATCTGGGTGCTGCGAAGATGTACCAGGATTTGAGACAACACTGTTGGTGGAGGCGGATGAAGAAGGATATAGTTGAGTTTGTGGCTCGGTGTCTCAACTGCCAGCAGGTTAAATATAAACATCAGAGACCGGGTGGCTTGCTTCAGAGGTTAGAGATCCCAGAGTGGAAGTGGGAGCGGATCACCATGGACTTCATAGTTAGGCTCCCGCAGACTTCGAGGAAGTTTGATGCTATTTGGGTTATTGTGGATAGGATGACCAAGTCCGCACACTTCATTCCAGTTGGCACTACTTACACTTCACAGCTGTTGGCTGAGATTTACATCCGGGAGATTGTTCGCCTGCATGGTGTCCCACTTTCCATCATTTCAAATAGGGGCACTCAGTTTACATCGCAGTTTTGGAGGGTCGTGCAGTGAGAGTTGGGTACTCAAGTTGAGTTGAGCATAACCTTTTACCCTTAGACGGACGGACAGTTCGAGCGCACTATCCAGATATTGGAGGACATGTTACGCACTTGTGTCATTGACTTTGGGGGTTCATGGGACTAGTTTATGCCGCTCGTGGAGTTTGCATATAACGACAGTTATCAGTCAAGCATTCAGATGGCTCCGTACGAGGCTTTATATGGGAGGAGGTGTAGATCTCCAGTAGGATGGTTTGAGCCGGGTGAGGCTAGGCTCTTGGGTACAGACTTGGTCCAGGATGCATTAGACAAGGTGAAATCGATTCAGGAGCGGCTTCGCACAGCGCCGTCTAGGCAGAAGAGCTACGCGGACAGGAAGGTCCGTGATGTGTCGTTTATGGTTGCTGCACGTATCACCCGTGAAGGGTGTTATGAGGTTTGGGAAGAGGGGCAAGTTGAGCCCCCGGTTCATTAGGCCTTTTGAGATGCTTCA
>AWOL01S0016919.1:107779-121967 GCA_000715115.1 Nicotiana otophora
GCCGCAAAGATGTACCAGGATTTGAGACAGCACTATTGGTGGAGGCGGATGAAGAAGGATATAGTTGGGTTTGTGGCTCGATGTCTCAACTATCAGCAGGTTAAGTATGAACATTAGAGATCGGGTGGTTTTCTTCAGAGGTTATAGATCCTAGAGTGGAAGTGGGAGTGGATGACCATGGACTTCGTAGTTGGGATCCCACGGACTTCGAGGAAGTTCGATGCTATTTGGGTTATTATGGATCGGCTGAACAAGTCCGCACACTTCATTCCAGTTGGCACTACTTACACTTCACAGCTGTTGGCTGAGATTTACATCCGGGAGATTGTTCGCCTGCATGGTGTCCCACTTTCCATCATTTCAAATAGGGGCACTCAGTTTACATCGCAGTTTTGGAGGGTCGTGCAGTGAGAGTTGGGTACTCAAGTTGAGTTGAGCATAACCTTTTACCCTTAGACGGACGGACAGTTCGAGCGCACTATCCAGATATTGGAGGACATGTTACGCACTTGTGTCATTGACTTTGGGGGTTCATGGGACTAGTTTATGCCGCTCGTGGAGTTTGCATATAACGACAGTTATCAGTCAAGCATTCAGATGGCTCCGTACGAGGCTTTATATGGGAGGAGGTGTAGATCTCCAGTAGGATGGTTTGAGCCGGGTGAGGCTAGGCTCTTGGGTACAGACTTGGTCCAGGATGCATTAGACAAGGTGAAATCGATTCAGGAGCGGCTTCGCACAGCGCCGTCTAGGCAGAAGAGCTACGCGGACAGGAAGGTCCGTGATGTGTCGTTTATGGTTGCTGCACGTATCACCCGTGAAGGGTGTTATGAGGTTTGGGAAGAGGGGCAAGTTGAGCCCCCGGTTCATTAGGCCTTTTGAGATGCTTCAGAGAATAGGAGATGTGGCTTACAAGCTTGCCTTGCCACCCAGCTTGTCGAGTGTGCATCCAGTGTCATGTTTCTATGCTCCGAAAGTATATTGGCGATTCGTCCCATGTTTTGGACTACAACACGGTTCAATTGGATAGTGATATGACTTATGACGTAGAGCCGGTGGCCATTTTGGAGCAGCAGGTTCGAAAGTTGAGGTCAAAGGATATAACTTTAGTAAAGGTGCAGTGGATATGTTAGCCTGTGAAGGAGGCCACCTGGGAGACCGAGCGGAAGATGCGGAGCAGGTATCCACATATATTTGATACTCCAAGTATGTTTCTAGACCCGTTCGAGGAAGAATGTTTCTTTAAGAGGGGGATGATGTAACGACCCGACCGGTCGTTTTGAGAGTTATAGCCCCATTTCTCCCATTTCTGCTTCTTTTGTGTTATTCAGTTATATTATGATATACCGGGTTAGTTGGTTCGGGTCCAGAGTGGTTTTGGAGTCAATTGAGACACTTAGTCTCTTTATTAGAAGCTTAAGTTGGAAAAGTCAACTGGATGTTGACTTATATGCAAACGATCTCGGATTGGAATTTTGATGGTTCTGTTAGCTCCGTGAGGTGATTTTTGATTTAGGAGCATGTTCGGAATGTGATTTGGAGGTCCGTAGTGGAATTAAGCTTGAATTGGCGAAAGTTGAAAATTTAGCGATTTTGATCGGCAGTGGAAAATTTGATATCAGGGTCGAAATGAATTTTCAGAAGTTGGACTAGGTTTGTAGTGTCTTTTGTGACGTGTGTGTAAAAATGTGAGGTCATTCGGATGTGGTTTGGTAGGTTTCGGCGCCATTTGTGGAAACTTGGAAGTTTAGAAGTTCTTAGGCTTGAATCCGAGGGTAATTTGGTGTTTTGATGTTGTTTTGAGTGATTCGAAGGTTCAACTAAGTTTGTATGAGGTTATATGACTTATTGGCATATTTGGTTGAGGTCCCGAGGGCCTCGGGTGTGTTTTGGGTGGTTAACGGATCAAGTTTGAAGTTTGGAGAAGTGCTGAAGTTGGCCTGTTGCTGGTGTAATCGCACCTGCAAGGGTATCGCCGCAGGTGCGACGCCGCAGGTGCGACGCCGCAGGTGCGACGCCGCAGGTGCGGTGGGATTGACATAGGTGTGGAAGTGTATTGGATTGGGGAGAACCGCAGGTGCGAGTAGGCGTGTGCATCTGCGAGCCCGTAGGAGCGGAAGAGAGGAGGTCTGGCAGTGGCCGCAGGTGCGAGGTCTTTTTTGCACCTGCGAGGTCGCAGAAGCGGATAGGGAGCGCATGTGCGGAGATGGGGATTTAAGTGAATTTCCGCAGATGTAGAGATTTTTGCGCAAAGGCGGCACCGCAAGTGCGCATTTTGAGCCGCATGTGCGAAAAGCCTGGGTAGAACCTATAAATAGAAGACTTCGCGAATATTTGCTCATTTCCACCATTTTCAAGTCGGACCTTGGAGCTTTTGGAGTGATGTTTGAAGGGGATTCAAGGGTTTTCATAGAGGGAAGTTGCTTGATCTCTAATACTCCTAGCTATGGTATTTTCCCGTTGTTTTTTCATCTAATTAGTGGGATTTAGGAGTGAAAATAGGGGGTTAGGACTTGGGATATTTGGAGAGTGTGCTTTGAGGATTTGAGGGACCAAATGATGTCGGAGTTTGGTAAATTGAGTATGACTAGACTCGTGAGTGAATGGGCTTTCGGGTTTTGTAATTTTTGTTGGATTCCGAGACGTGGGCCCGGGGGACCGGGTTTTAGTCGATTTCGGATTTTGGCTATAATTTGGTATTTTTCTTGCGGAATTAATTCCTTTAGCCTATATTGATCGTATTGTGTTACTTGTGGCTAGATTCGGGACGTTCGGAGGCCGAATTGAGAGGCAAGGGTATTCCGGAGTAGGATTTTACTTGGTTTGAGGTAAGTAACATTTTTCAAACTTGGTTTTGAGGGTTCGAGACCCCAAATTGAATGCTATGTGATTGGTATTGAGGTGACGCATATGCCAAGTGAGGGGCGTGCGGGCATGCACCGTGAGAATTGTGACCTCGGAGATTCCATGGCATCGTTTAGTGACTCTATCCTGTCGATATCCATGTTTTCACCATGTGATAAAGTAGTTGAGCTGTAAATCATGCTAGATATCATGTTTAGGCTTTGTGCCAATATTGTTTGGACCCTTAGCGATCATTTCTTACTGTCATCTCACTAGTTCAGTTACTATTCCATACTTAGTCATGATCATGCATTTTTATATCATATCTCGGTCTCAGTTATTTATTGATTCATCATATCATTTTTTCAGGTTGTTTTCATGACATTGTGAGCCCGTGGTGAGACTGGAGAGATTGATGACTGAGTGAGGCCGGGTGCCTGGTTATGAGTGACAGTTATGGGATCGGGCTGCATACCGCAGTGGTTATATTGATGATTATGATAGCGCTTGGGCTGTAGGAGCCCCTCCGGAGTCTGTAACACACCCCCAGTGAGCGCGAATGATATTATTGGGGGATAGATTTCCCTGGACATGGATTTGTCCGAAGTACTTGATACCTGGAGATAGATTTATCCACAGGGTTATATTACCCTTTTTCCTCGGTACTGGTGACTTATAGTCAGTGTTGTATATGTTCCGGGATGGATTTCCTTGGGCCGAATGGCCATATACAGTACCGAGTGTTTGAATTCTTGAGAGTGGAGCACATGGTTCATTTCATACAGTCTGTGCATTGGCATGTAGAGATAGTTGAGTTGGATACCTTACACTGTTCAGATCTGTATTTCCTTACTGTTTGAGCTGTATATTTGACGTGAAAGCATGCCTACGTTTCTGCACATTTATTTCTGTTATATTTGTTGAGGCTGAGTTCGTCACTACCTTTCAGTCCAAAGTTTGGACTTGTTACTTACTGAGTTGGTGTACTCACATTACTCCCAACACCTCGTGTGAAGATCCAGGCGATACCGGTCGTAGCAGCGGTTACTGATTGAGGATCCTAGAGTTTTGGAGACTATCAAGGTAGTTGCACTGCATTCGCGGGCCTTGATTCTCCTTCTTTATCTTTGTCATACTTTCAGTTTATATCTCTAGACACTGTAGTAGACCGTACTTCTGATCTAGATGTTCATATACTCAGTGACACCCTGGTTTTGGGCTGGATTATATCGCTTTGGGATTTTCATATGTTTTAAATAGTTTTTCTTTAATGTTAAATGCTTCCGTTAATGTTTTCAAACTTATTGTTGTTGGTGTTGGGTTGTTGAGTTGAGGCTGGCCTAGTTCCACGATAGGTGCCATCATGACGGTTGATATTGGGTCGTGACAATATCAAATATTGACTGTAAAAAAGGAATGAAATACAAACCAAATTGAGTAGAGAATGATTTATAAACGATCAAGATGAATCAATGTCCAAATCCCAAAAAAAGATAATCTCTATTATATATCTGTGTAAATATCAATATTCTTTGAAATGTGAGAGTTTATTGATGTCAGAATCTTCAATGCCCTTACAAAAATGATAGCTACCCTTCATATAGTGGAGGAATTCTAATTTGGATATAATTAAAAATACATAGTGGGGATCACATGATATATTAGTTAATTAGCTTTTCCATAATTTCCGCCGAGATTCTCTCCCCTAGTGCGGCTATAACGGCTCTTTGTCTCTTAGCTCGATCTTGGTCGGTCTTGATATTGGTCGATCTTTAGATCTCGAGCTTGATATTGACTCGAGATCGATATTAACTCGAGCTCGGTATTGATCGGTCTCTGGCTCTTGGGCTCGATAACACCACTTCACATCATAGCTCGATATTGCATCGAGCTCGGCATTGATCGGTCTGGATCTCGAGCTTGATAACCTAATTTCCATCATATATCGATATTATAATGATGACCCTCGGTCCATTATGTTCCAATCATGACTAATTATACAAAGGAAAAACTCGATTTTGACCGTATAGAGATAGTCTCCTCGTTTCTCAAAAAGAATATGGCGAGAAACGATATGATTTTTCAACCTCTGACTAGATACACACTGACGTCTGTGTCGAGACCAATTATGATGTATGTGACAAATGTCCCATCGGTTTAGTTACCAAGACATTTCATGTGCGTCAGACGATGGTCGGCCACTACTGATTTTGAACCGTCATTTCCAAACCTATAAATAGCCCCCCTTCTCCATTATTTTAAACCTTTACCTTCAACTCTTCTCATTCCAACCTTCACAGTTCTTCACCTTCTCCAAAGTTCTCTATTTTCAGCTTTAAGAATTTCTTTGCTTGTTCTTCGTCAAACACCAAATTATTCCAATTTCCCATCTTCTTTGTTCTTGAAAATTTATATGGCCAAGATATCTAAAATCGTTCCTCAGAAAGAGGCTGCTTCCTCATCTCGGTCGGCCGATGATAAAACGGTGGTGGAGCCACGCCTCGAAGAATTTATTCCCGGGGGATGTGTTATCGATTCTGACTTTAAGGTCGAGAAACCTTCGTCGGTTGCTGGTCGATGTAAGCCGGTATCGAGATATATATGCTCGATACCTCAAAGCCTTATTGATTTGGTGAAGAAATATTGTGGTTGGGAAAATAAAGAGGTTGTGATACTGGCACCAGAGGAAGCAATCACTACCCACATGGAAGGGTACTTGAGTGTTTACACTTATCCTTTCACGCTGGGTCCCCTCGATTCGATCATCATCGACTTTTGCAAAAAGTACCAAGTAACCCTCGGCCAAATACATCCTTCTTTCTGGAGGATTGTAATACTGCTCCGTTTCTTTGTGAGCAAAATTGATGGGCTTCCCTTCACCCTCGACCATCTCGTAAGATTATATAGCCTTCGTCTTTACCAAGGTGAGATGATAAAGCTTCAATACCAGGCCACCAAGGCATTCACCTCGAGCATAGATGAAGACAAAGATCGGGGTTGGATGAGCCGATTTGTTCAAGTGAAGACCTCGGACTTAATCCCGGCTGAGAGTATGCCATTTCCCGAGAAATGGAATATGAACTGTAAGTGTGATACCATTTTTAGCTTTTGTTGTTTTTACTTCTTCATCTTTACTTATTAGTGCTTTTCTTGCCACAACCGTTGCTTGGATTCCGGGAGCGGTTCTCCATCTCCAGAACTAGGTCAGGAGCCTGGTTTCGACGTTGACATATGTTGAGTGTGCATGGCGCGATTTGGCAAAGGGCCGGTGCGAGGCTCGTACTCATGGTAAACCTTCGTTTTGGCTCAACGATTTGCTTATTGTTCAAGTATTTGTTTAGGCATAAGTTTTATTTACTTTTCTTTCTTTGTAGGTCTCGGAAAAGATGCGGTTACTAGACCCCCATCAGGTAATGAAGAAGTTTTACTACCTTCCTCAAAATCGGAGAAGGCGATTAAGAGAAAAATGGCCTCGGACTCCGAGGGCCAAAAACCCAAAAAGAGAGCGGCTCGTAAACCCAAGGTGAACGTAATCCTTTTGACCATGGAGTCGGTCCTAAGTCTAAGGGATGAAGAAGAATAAAATGATTCCGGGATATTGATCCGTGCCCAGGCTAGTACCGATACTCAGAATACTTCGGTATCGGTGGGAGTTGATAGTGCTCCGACCAGGCTTGATGAGGTCGAGGAGGGGACTTCGACCCAAGTTCCCAAGCCGAGGGAGACCGAGGATATTTTACCTTGGGGTAAAGAGTCCGTCGAAGAGGCGGTGAATGCCGGTGAACAAACTGAGCTTGGGGCTCCCGAAGACGGAGGCGATGCCCCAAAAGACCTATTCAGGGCGATAGAGATCGAGGGTTCTCCCTCTTTCCCTTCCTTTTCCCAATCAATGATACGTGACACTCAAGCAGTGGAGATTTGTCACGGGGAAGGGGCCCATGGAGGGGAGGATCCTTTTCGTGGTTATTGTATCGGGGTAGAAGATGTCACCAGCCCGAGTGATTTAGAGGCTCCGAAGAAGAGCTCGAGCGAGGTGGGAGCGCCTTGCCTATTTAACGAAGCCCAACAGGCCCTGAATCGGGTAAGTTCATACTTTCTTTGCCAATTTTCATACTTTTGTTTTCCTCTCCTTGCATAATCCCTTCTTAGTTTTGTAGGTTTCTATGCTTCATCACGAGGTATTTTTCCAATCCCGAGGGGAGCTGAGTCGGTACGAGGCTGATGTTCGAAAGCTTACTGAGGAGAGAGATGCCTTAAAGCTTCTCAGTGAGCAGAGAGAAGGAGAAGTAAAAGGACTTTGGGCCAAGCTGGAAGCATCTCGAAAAGAACAAGCTGAGCTGGCCAAGCAGGTACAAAGAACCTTTGAATTTAATGATATTGACTTGGGATTGATGGCTAATAATTCGGTCCTGCAGGTCTAACAAAAGTTCGATGCGATTAGGAAGCTTTGTGCTGAAGTAGACGCAGTGAAATCGGAGGCCGAGGAGTGGAAGAAGAACATGGACTGCCTCGCCTCAGAAAAGGAGACTGCCCAAACTCAACTGGCTTCGGTAAGCTAACAAAATCGAGGACTTGCAGTCTCAGTTGAGCTCAGCAAATTTTGATCGAGAGAGATTGGACACAGAACTTGCAGTGGCCAAAATAGAGGTCGAGAAAATGATGGCCAATACTGATGCAATGGTGGCCGTTTATCGATCTGATGCTGAAGCTACTCAAGTTCGAGCAAAGGAGGTTGCTGAGGCTGCTCAAGCTTGGGCAAACTGGGTTACCGAGCATGCTAAATGCCAGTCTCGAAGGGAGACTCTCGAAGAGATTCATGATCGTGGCTTCGATCTAACAACCGAGATCAAAAAAGCTAAGGAGCTTGAAGTCGAAGCCAGGGTGTTGGCCTTTCCCATTGATGATGATACCGGGAGGGCGAGCGGATCTGAAAGTGAAGGGGGCCTCGAGGGAGAAGATGCTGCTCCCGGAGAGGACTAAAATTCTTTTAATATTTTTTGTGCTTTTTATAAGACCGTTTTGGTCTTTTGTAAAGAAATTTGATCGGGCCGTCTTGCCCTTGTAAATGATTTTGACATGAATATATAAGCTTTTCTTCCTTTCATATCTTTTGAATCTTTCGCCTTTTGTTAACTTGTACAAAGGTCAAAAGAGCCTTAGCATTGAATAATTATTCGGAGGTCCAAGATTGAGAGAGTAAGGACTGATAGTGAGTACTGCACTCGACCGTTTCTTATAGGTAGTCCCCGAGTGAATGTTCGAACTTGAACTGAGGTGGCCCTTAGGCTTGATAGATAGATGTCAAATGAAATGATTCGCTCAAACTTTAAGTAGAGTAGCTTTTTAAGCTTGACACATAGTCCCTGATTAGGGATAATAGTTCGAACTTGAATCAATGTGGCCCTTGGACTTTGTGATGGAGTGAGAATGATTTCTCGGGCTCAAAGTAAGAGTAGCCTTTAGGCTTAATGGTCGAGTGAGTGTTTGCTCGAACTGGAAATGAGAGTAGCCCTTAGGCTTAATGATCGAGTGAGTGTTTGCTCGAACTCGAAGAAAGGGTAGCCCTTAGGCTTAATGGTCGAGTGAGTGTTTGCTCGAACTGGAAATGAGAGTAGCCCTTAGGCTTAATGATCGAGTGAGTGTTTGCTCGAACTCGAAGAAAGGGTAGCCCTTAGGCTTAATGGTCGAGTGAGTGTTTACTCGAACTCAAATTAAGAGTAGCCCTTAGGATTAAAGGTCGAGTGAGAGTTTGCTCGAACTCGAAGAAATAGTAGCCCTTAGGCTTAATGGTCGAGTGAGTTCTTGCTCGAACTCGAATAAAGAGTATCCCTTAGGCTTAACGGTCGAGTGAGTGTTTGCTCGAACTCGAATTAATGTAGCCCTTAGGCTTTATGGTCGAGTGAGTGTTTGCTCGAACTCAAAGTAAGAGTAGCCCTTAGGCTTAATGGTTGAGTGAGTGTTTGCTCGAACTCGAATTAAGAGTAGCCCTTAGGATTAATGGTCGAGTGAGAGTTTGCTCGAACTCAAAGAAATAGTAGCCCTTAGGCTTAATTGTCGAGTGAGTGTTTGCTCGAACTCGAAAAAAGAGTAGCCCTTAGACTTAATAGTCGAGTGAGTGTTTGCTCGAACTCGAAAAAAGAGTAGCCCTTAGACTTAATAGTCGAGTGAGTGTTTGCTCAAACTCGAATTAATGTAGCCTTTAGGCTTTATGGTCGAGTGAGTGTTTGCTCGAACTCAAAGTAAGAGTAGCCCTTAGGCTTAATGGTTGAGTGAGTCTTTGCTCGAACTCGAGTTAATGTAGCCCTTAGGCTTTATGGTCGAGTGAGTGTTTGCTCGAACTCGAGTTAAAATAGCCCTTAGGCTTTATGGTCGAGTGAGTTTTTGCTCGAACTCGAGTTAGTGTAGCCCTTAGGCTTTATGGTCGAGTGAGTGTTTGCTCGAACTTGAAGTAAGAGTAGCCCTTAGGCTATATGGAGCTCGATCTCGTTGATTTTCAGTTTGCAGTCCCCAATTTATGAGGTAATTATTCAAACTTCGATCATGGTCGGCCCTTAAGCCTATTTACATAATAGATCGGGAACATGAAGTAGAAGAATCTTTCTGAGATATGAGATATCGGTAAAAAAGAAATTTCTCTTTATAAGTCATTATACATGTGTTCATGTTTTGTGCCAGGGCTCAAGCAAACTATGCGGGCGTGGTTCGTTTGACCATTTGGCCCTTATACATTTTTCCTATCGAGACCCTATTTCCATGAAGTAACGTTCTTGCATCGAACTTGATATATTTGAGGGCAATGCCCCCATTATTCGAGGTTGATTGTAAAAAGGCCTTAGATACTGTTGAATTGTTCTAAGTTAGCAAGATCAATGGTTGCCTCGTTAAAAACCTTGCCGAAAAACCCATTTGGGACAAAATCGGTCTAAGGAAAAAAGAGTGCCACGCGTGCTTTCATACCTAAAGGCTTCCAGTTGAATAATCCATCCCTGTTTCTGGTCGAATACCTGCAAGGGTTAATTTCGAAATACAAATGAACATGGAAGGGTCGTACCTTAGTAGTAGTATCGTTTTAGGTGCGACACATTCCAATTGCTCGGTAGTTGTTTGTCGTTTATCATGCCGAGTTTGTAGGATCCTTCTCCGATGATTTCGAGAACCTGATATGGTCCTTCCCAGTTCGGACCCAGTTTTCGTTCATTCGGATTTCGGGTGGTGAGGGTGACTTTCCTTAGTACCAAGTCCCCGATTTTAAAATGTCGAATATTGGTTCTTCGATTGTAGTATCATTCGATCCGCTGTTTTTGGGCGGCCAATCAAATGAGAGCGGCCTCTCGTCCTTCGTCCAATAATTCTAGGTTCGTGTTCATGGTCTTGTTATTCAACTCCTTTGTTGCATATTAAAACCTGATGTTAGGTTCTCCGACCTCAACCGAGATCAGAGCTTCAGCGCCATAGACCAATGAGAATGGCGTTGCTCTGGTACTGGATTTCGATGTTGTGTGATATGCCCATAGGACCTCGGGTAGTATTTCTCTCCATTTTCCTTTGGCGTCGGTCAATCTCTTCTTAAGATTTTGGATGATGGTTTTGTTGGTCGATTCGGCTTGTCCGTTTCCGCTGGGATGGTACGGTATTGATAGGATCCTTTTGATCTTGTGATCCTCGAGAAATTTAGTTACTTTGCTGCCGATGAATTATTTTCCATTATCACATACAATCTCGGATGGCATCCCGAATCGACATATGATGTGGTCCCAAATAAAGTCTATTACCTCTTTTTCTCTGACTTTCTCGAAAGCGTGTGCTTCAACCCATTTAGAGAAATAATCAGTCATAAACAAAATAAACTGAGTTTTACCTGGGGCCGATGGGAGGGGGCTGACGATGTCCATTCCCCATTTCATGAAAGGCCATAGAGATAGGATCGAGTGGAGTAGCTCCACGAATGGATGAATCATGGGCACATTTCTTTGGCATTTGTCGCATTTTCAAACGAACTCCCTAGTATCTTTGCCTATATCGGTCCAATAAAACCCTGCTCTGATTGCTTTGTGGACCAACGAGTCGACACCGGAATGGTTTCCACAAGTTCCCTCGTGAATTTCCTGTAGGATGTAATCGGTATCTCCTGGTCCCAAACATGCTGCCTATGGTCCATCGAACGTCCTTCTAAATAGTGTTCCGTCTTCAGACAGGGTGAACCGTGCTGCCTTTATGCGCAAAGCTCTCGATTCCTTTAGATTTGAAGGAAGCTTCCCGTTCTTGAAGTACTCTATATATTTGTTTCTCCAATCCCAGGTTATACTTGTGGAGTTTATCTCGGTGTGACCTTCTTCGATCACTGATCTTATGAATTGTACGACAGTCCCCGAGTTGAGTTCGTCATCTTCGACCGATGAACCTAAGTTTGCAAGAGCGCCGACCTCGCTGTTCTGTTTTCGAGGTACATGTTGCAAAGTCCATTCTTTAAATTGATGTAGAGTCACCTGTAATTTATCCAAGTACCTCTGTATTCGATTTTCTCGGATTTCAAAAGTCCCGTTAACTTGGTGTACCACGAGGAGGGAATCATGCTTAGCCTCTACGACCTCCGCTCCCAAGCTTCTAGCTAGTTCAAGACCTGAAATCATGGCCTCATACTCGGCCTCATTGTTAGTCAATTTTGTAGTTCTGATAGACTGTCTATCTACATTACCTGTGGGTGATTTTAGTACAATGCCTAATCCGGACCCTTTCGCGTTCGAGGCACCGTCCGTGAAAAGGGTCCAGATTCCCGAAGAGGTACCCGATTTTATCAGTAGCTCTTTTTCAATCTCGGCTACAAGGGCCGGCAAAAAGTCAGCCACGAAGTATGCCAAGATTTGAGATTTGATAGCGGTTCAGGGTCGATACTCAATATTGTATCCACCGATTGCTATGGCCTATTTGGCCAATCAACCCGAAAGCTCGGGTTTGTACAAAATGTTTCGAAGCGGATAAGTTGTTACAACATGTATCGGATGAGATTAGAAATATCGTTTTAATTTCCTAGATGCGCTTATTAATGCAAGCGCTAATTTTTCTAAGTGTGGATATCTAGTTTCGGCCTCGCCTAAGGTTCGACTGACATAATAAATAGGGAATTGCATACCTCGTTCTTCTTGAACCAGGACTCCACTTACCGCTATCTCCGAGATAGCTAAGTACAAGTAAAGCTGTTCGTCCACTTTCAAGGCATGAAGCAGAGGCGGGCTCGATAAATACCTCTTTAGTTCTTCAAAGCTTGCTGGCATTCCGAAGTCCATGCAAAGTTGCTTTTCTTCTTAAGCAGTGAGAAAAATTGGTGGCTCCTATCTGAGGATCTCGAAATGAATCGTCCCAGGGCGGCTATCATTTCTGTTAACCTTTGCACGGCCTTCACATTATCTACTACCGTGATGTGCTCGATAGCATTGATTTTATTGGGGTTAATCTCAATTCCTCGGTTGGACACCATGAAACCAAGAAACTTTCCCGAGACAACCCTGATTTCACATTTTTTGGGTTTGAGCTTCATATTGTACTTCTTTAGTATATTGAAAGCTTCCTGCAAATGCTTTAAATGTTCCTCTGCTCATGGGGACTTAACTAACATGTCATCAATATAAACTTCCATTGATTTTCCTATTTGTTTTTTGAACAATCGATTTACTAGGCGTTGATAAGTTGCACCAGCATTTTTTAGACCGAATGGCATTATGTTATAACAGTAGGTACCGTACTTAGTGATAAACGAGGTATTTTCTTGATCCTTCGGGTTCATCTATATGTGGTTATACCCAGAGTAGGCATCAAGAAAACTGAGAGTCTCGTGGCCGGCCGTGGCATCGATCATACGACCGATGCTAGGCAAAGGAAAGGAATCCTTAGAGCATGCTTTGTTCAAGTCTTTATAATCTATACACATTCTAAGTTTATTTCCTTTCTAGGGACTACCACCATATTTGCTAGTCATTCGGGGTATTTTTACTTCTCGAATGGATCCTATTTTAATAAGTTTGGTTACCTCGTCCTTAATGAAAGCATGTTTGACCTCGGACTGGGGCCTTCTTCTTTGCTTTTTCGGATGGAACTTTTGATCCAAGCTCAGTCTATGAGTGGCTATTTTCGGTGGGATCCCTGTTATGTCAAGATGGGACCAAGCGAAACAGTTCATGTTAGCTATAAGAAATTGAATAAGCTTTTTCCTAAGCTCAGGATCTAACCCCGTACCTAGGTATACCTTTCGCTTGGGTAGATGTTCGATTAGCGTGATTTTCTCCAATTCTTCGACTGTTAACTGGGTAGCGTCGGAATCATCGGGGACCACAAAGGATCGAGGGAACCCATAGTCATCATCTTCGTCAGTCTTCTGATTCTCTAGTTGGGTCGAGGCTGACGTTTGTGATTGCTATTTGGTATCCTGTTCCTCCTTCGAATCTTTTGCGACTGGTTGCTCCCCATAGACCGTTTTGATTCCCACCGATGTTGGAAAATTTAGAACCCGGTGAAGGGTCGAGGGCACTGCTCTCATGTTGTGGATCCATGGCCTCCCGAACAGGGCGTTATATCTCATATCGCCCTCGATTAAGTGGAACTTTGTTTCTTGGATGATCCCGGCCACGTTTACTAGCAAGATTATCTCTTCCTTAGTAGTTTTACATGCCATATTAAATCCGTTTAGTAATAGGGTAGCGGGTACGACCTGGTCTTGTAGACTGAGTTGCTCTACGACCCTTGTTCGAATGATATTGGCCGAACTACCTGGATCAATTAACACACGATTAACTTGAGTTTTATTCGTAAGTACAGATATTACCAACGTATCGTTATGGGGTTGCATGATTCCTTCCGCGTCTTCATCACTAAAGGACAAGGTTCCTTTAGGTGTGTATGTCACGCCCCAAAACCGAGGAGCGCGACTGGTACTCAACCAAGAGAACTCGACCGAGCAAGCCTGTTAGATTTTTTCTACCCAAACTCATTCATGAATAAAGAGAATATATGTTTTCCTTAATTAAACAATAAAGTGGTCATGTCTGCAATTACCAATTCCTTACCATAAGTTTCAGCATTTTTAAAGTCTCAAAGGGACAAGTAATACAACCACAACATAGCACAGTTTGTCTTTCTCAGCACCAATACACAACCCACACTATGTCTACTGAGCCTCTATAGGTAAAGAAGAGTACAATGATAATGCCGGCAACAAGGCCTCGGCTATACCTCAACCATAATACATAAAGAACAAAAGCTACATGACCCCGGGATGAAGTGGGGCTCACCAAGTCAGCTGGGAAGGAGGTGTACTGCTATCACTGATCAATGTCTCCTGCTGTGGAACCAC